>BQKN01037352.1:0-10511 GCA_022839385.1 Asparagus kiusianus
CATGGTCTTTTTGAATGTGAGTTATAATTAGCATGTTCTTCATCTATGATGTCTCACATATTTGCCTTAGTATTCATTTTATATATTCTATATGACATTTTGATAGGGGGAGCTATTCCCTATATTTTTTATACTCACATATGCTCATTTGTAGGGGAAGCTTTCGCTCTCTTCGTTCTTATTATTTTTTCTATTTTGATGTTGACAAAGGGGGAGAACAAATGGTTTGTGAGTATTTATGAGTATTTTGCTTTATTGTATATTTTATATATACTCTTTGTATAGATTGTTTATCATCATCAAAAAGGGGGAGATTGTTAGTACCTTTGTTTTGATGATGATCTACAAACAATCCCTAACATCGTTTGTCTAGTGTTTGTATTAGTTTATTAGATATTCTAGACAAACATCGACATTAGAGGTTGGTTGGACTTGCGCTTACATGATCATATCCATTGGAGGATGAAAGGAACATGGATTGAAGTCATCGCAATTCAAGTCAAGATTCATATCTCTTCATCCCCGCAAACCAAGACAAGCAAATTGAAGACCAATTACCTGTGTATAGTTTTTATAGTTTAGGGTTTATACTTGTGTGTTAATACTTAGAGCTCAATCTTATACACACATACACGTTTTGGTTTTATAATTTTCAAGTTTAAATATGAAACAAATTTACTTATTTATATACATACATACATGATTCATATTTATCATTTTTGGTTTTGGTAAACAATGTGTTTAGCCACATAAACATGAAAACTCAATACACGTATATAAATATATTTTTATGTTTATATATGCTTAAGATGATTTCATTAATCAACAAGTTTAAAATCAATAAAATTATATTTATCTGCAAAAATATGTGTTTATGGATTAAAGACTAAATTACACCATTTTATATATTTTCCTAAGTCATTTAATTCATTCAAAATGAATATGGAAGTTTGTTTGTCAAAAACATGTGTTGTTAAGTTTTCATATTTTTAGACTATTTTACAAAATAAAGAGTTTTCACAATTGATAGATGCAATTTAAAAAATTCCTTTTGTAACATGTTCATTTTCATGTTTATAATTATTTCCTAAAGTTTTATATTTTTTAGAATTTATTTACTATTTTTAAAGGTACATCAAAACTCAGTTTTCAAACATGAACAGTGCATGTGCATGTTTATAAGTCGACTTATGTACTGTAGCAAGTCGACTTATGAACTATTCTAAAAAATGCAATTTTTATCTCCTGAGTCGACTTATACTCTAAGCAAGTCGACTTATATATGATAAGTCGACTTATAAATTTTACAAGTCGACTTATAATCTGTTATGCAGTTTGTTGTTTTCGTCTACTGAATCGCCTTATAACTCATATAAGTCGACTCATAAGACATAAGTCCACTTATACCATGTCGTAAGTCGACTTACAAACTACTTGCACAGTAATGACTATTTTCTAGATTTTATTTATTTTATTATTTTATAGGTTTTTAGTGTTTTCTTATGTTGGTTTCTTCTACCCTATATATATATCACTTTTCCATAACTATTTTTAACCACCAAGAAAGTTTTTAAACAAATTTAAAGGATATTTAAAGTTTGTTTAAGTGTGTTTTCACAAGTGTTTTGTGAAGAAAGTTTCACAAGAAGAAGAGGAGATTAATTCTATTGTTTGAGATTCAATTTCATCCATCTCCCTCTCTTGTTTTTTAGAGAAGATTTCTTAAACTCAATCTCTAGCTATTTATAAGTTTTGTTTATTATTTTTATAAGCTAGATTTCAATTGAGTTTATATTACTTGTTATGTTTCACACATAACCACTTGAGCTTAAGTTATTATCACGCATTGTGTAATTTGGATTGTGGGTGTGATTGAGTGAGCTTGCATTGAGTTTTCATCTATTGTAGAAAACAAATCTTTTTATTATGCTTCATTATGAGATACACTTTGTAATATATTTGTACACCGAGAGGAGTGTGAGGTGGAAGACGGGGTCGATTGCAAGAGGAGTGGCGTCGGTAATAAAGCCTAGAGAGAGGTTATAAATCCGAGTACTTGAGGAAGACGACACGGGCTAGGCCAACACTTAGAGGGTGTAGAGTGTGATTGCAAGTGTGTGAGATTGTGAAAGTTTTTGGTGAGCTAGAAAACCGATCCATTGTGAGGTGTAAACATTTTGGGTGAACGTTGAAAACCTGTTGTGATAGTGGATTCTCCCCGGAAGTGGGGGAGCGGAAACATAGGTCGGAAGGACAGAACTTCGTGATCGTATTGTGTGTTTGAGTTTTCCTTGGCGTTACATTTGTGCTCGTTAATTATTTCATTCTATTTCGTCATTATTCATGTTTATTTCGCCCTTAGTTTAATATCCTTGCATATAATCTTCTTGAATATCATTCTTGCTAGGATAATTAGTTAATAAGTTTTTAATTTACATTAATATCGAATTAGATTAGCATATTACCCTATTCACCCCCCTCTAGGGTAATTTCAATTATATCTTTCACATGAGATACACCGCGATGCAAAAGACTTAAGATATTATTATTGATAATGGCAGTAGGTAGAATTTTGTCTCTTGACGTATGATGGAGAAGTTAAGTTTGAAGACAAAGAAACACCAAACTTCCTACAAGACCAACTGGATTTGCAAGATGCGCAAATTAATAAGGTGTATCAGATGCCCTTTTTCAAAGGCCACAACTATGTTGATGAGGCGATGTGTGATGTGATCGAGATGGATACTTGTCATATTTTTTTAGGTAGACTATGACAGTTTAATGTTGGTACTGCCCACAGGAGAAGAGATAATGTTTATATCTTAAAGAATGATAGATATTGAGTTTCACTCATGCCTCTTATAAGGGAAGGAGCCAAATAAGATAGAGACTGCTAAGGAGAAGAAACTTTTACTGATAGACAATGAGGCTTTAGCAGAAGACTTGAAGTAATCTGAAGAGGTCTATGCCTTGATCATATCTAGAAAAGAAGATGTCGCTACTGAGATTCCTGCTGAGGTGAAAAACTGCTATTATAACTAAGATTCCTGATGTTGATAGGGTACGTCAATAATGATAAATATCATGCAGGAAATTTCAAAGTATTGTGAGTGATATTACACATACTATTATTGTTCTAATTGAGGAGAAGGTGGTAGAGAGCGAGACAATCGATGTTATGTGTAACTTGATTGGTGGAAGGTCCAAAGTAAAAGAGATAAAAGTATTGGAAAAGAAGTATGTGAAAAAAATTTTAAAAGAAATGATCACTAATGATTCTAACAATATTGAGATGATGTTTCTGACATTAGAATATAGGAAGCAACAACGAACTTATTTGGCTGAGTTTTTCAAGCTAACTATAGATCCCTATACTACCAATCACATACACATGGTGTGGGGAAGATTCATTCAAATGTTTAATTCAAAAAAGTCTTAGCCAATAAGATAAAACAATAGATAGAGAAAATTAATATTAAGTACAAGGAGGATGTTGTTCGATGCAGAAGAAGAAAAACGTTTATCAAAGAAGCTACTATTCAAACAGATATAAGCTTGGAGTTGAGCTTCTTTCAACAAGAGAAGACTGATATAAGACGTATAACAAGCAAATTCATAGAACGGTGGGACATTCATGAGTCAAATGTGGATATGGATGGATTATTGACTTGTTAGCAATGAAACAACCATATCTCCCAATCCGGAATGTAGATTCTAATATATTATATATAAAAGTTGTCTATCTCGACCAGAAGAAGACACCTAGATTGACAAATTTTTAAAATCACATCAATATCATATGCTTTTTTTATAGAAATCTAAAAATAATCAGCTTTTATTATTTTTAGTAATAAAGTTGGAGTTAATTTAGGTTAGCAAACAAATTCAATTTTGATTCATGGTTTATTTCATCTATTATAAGAAGTCATTTTTAGTGCGCGGTTTGATATTTCCTATTTCTTTATAATTCTAGTTTTATTAAGAATCTATTTTATTTTTTTAATTTAAGACGAAGAAGCATGTAACCCTAGAATTAATATATAACTTTACTTCAATGAAAAGAGAGCTCCCCTGAAATATTCACTTGAAGACATGGAGCTTGACCCTAGGAAGTGCAGGAGCACGCTACTGAGAAAACCACTCGACTAGACTGAGGCTCTCCTCTTGGATTGACCCTTTTTCATGTCTTGCCAAGAAAGCTTCCTTCCTAACAACCTAGGTAGCGTAGACTTAAGCCTCCCCCAAGAGAGAAAAGAGAAATCGGAGAACGAAGAGCCTGATCTCTCTGAGAATTCAGAACAAACACCACCACCGATAGACTAGTTCATTCGGGCTGCCATTTGGTGTTAGTCTCGAGAGTGTAGACCAAACCTGGAAGCAAATCAACGAAGAAAACTGGAAAAACCTTTCGGTCGACCGCGACGCCTACAGGAAATGAGCGTGAAAAGCTCGCTCTAGCCGATCGACCGACAAGGATGGTGGTCGACCGAAAAACCTGTAGAAATCCAAGCCCTAAATCGAGCTCTAGCCGGTCGACCAACACGAGGACTCCGGTCGACCGAAAACGTGCACGAGCAGACCCTGTAAAATTGACACTTAGGTCGGTCGACCGAAGCCCTTGGTCCGGTCGACCGATGTCGGGATTTCGGTTTCCTGATTCGTTTGGGATTATGTTTTGGGTTGAATTTATATATATATCCTAATAGTTTTTTAGGGTTATGTTAACACGAGAAAAAGAGGGTTTTGAGAGGATTCTTTTAGAGAGATCTCAGAGAGATAAAAACCTATTTTGTGGGCATTGTAATCTTCTTCAATTAATCAAAAGAATTGTATGGTGTGGCTGTGAATGAGACGTGTGTGTGTGGTGGGGTCAACCCACGTGCTTAAAAAAAAGAAGCTGGACGAGTTCCGCGTGAAGGAACCGGCCCACGAACCCGATTGAAATTAAAAGGCAGACTATCAGGAGGCTATATAAAGGAATAGTGTTCCTAGGGTTTGTGGTGTGCGAGGTGGGCTTGTTCACGCGGCTGCAGGAGATTTTTTCGGCAGAGGAGAAAAATCAGGAGCTTTTGGCGGCTGTGCGGAGAGCTTTGGTCTTGGATTTTGTGCGGCTGTAGAAGAAAAATTGGGCGGCTGCAGGAGTCCTTTTTTTTGTGTTCTTTGAGAGAATATTTGTAAGAGAGATTTGAGAGTTTGTGAGAGGGTTTTATTTGTGAGATTGTAAACCCCAATTGTATCTCTCCCTCTAATAGTAGATCTCCCCCTCCTTACCCTGTGGACGTAGGCTATTTGCCGAACCACGTAAAAGTCGTGTTCTTGCTGTGATTTGTAATAGCTTGTAGGATCCCTCGACGCGCAGTCCTAGAGCTGACGAGAGGAAGAGCTGATATCTCACTTTGATGAGATATCTGGCTTTTTGATTCTTGTTTCCTTTGAGAAACTAGAATTTCATTCTTATCGATCTAATCTCTCTTGTTGTGCTGCCGAAGTGCTGCCGAAATTTCCGCTGCGCATAACAAGTGGTATCAGAGCTCCGGGTTAGATTTGGGGCTTGTTTGAAGGATTCGCTGAAGGATTCCTATTTGAAGATTAGATCGATAACATGGGAGAAACAAGCACATCGGGATTATCTCTTTCGAAGGCGATACAGAGTCTGAGCATCAATAATACAAAAATTGATGTTCCGAAGTTCGACGGCAAGATCAATTTCGGTTTGTGGAGGTGTCAGGTGATGGACGCCTTGGATGCACGAAATTTGGAGGAGACTCTTGAGTTACAAGAGAAACCCGCTGATATGGAGGACAAGGTTTGGAAGAAAATGAATAGTAGGGCTTGTGGAGTTATTCGGTCATGCTTGATGCCGGATCTCATTTATGATGTAATGAACGAGACGTCGGCGAAGAGAATGTGGGAAACACTCAATGAGAAGTATCTGACGAAGAGCATTGAGAATCGGCTTCACTTGAAGAAGAGGTTTTACCAATTCAAGATGAAGAGGGGAGTTTCCGTTCGGGAGCATGTTAACAACTTCACGAAGCTAATTTCAGATATGGCCAATGTAGATATCATGGTTGAGGATGAAGACAAGGCGATGCTACTATTGTGTTCATTGCCGGAGGATGATTTTGGAACGTTTGTTCTCACTATGATAAATGGAAGAACTACGGTTAGCTACAAGGAGGTGACCTCAGCTTTGGTGAATTATGAGTTGAGGAAGAGTGATGGCGAACCCTCCGAGAAGGCATCGGGAGATGCATTAGTAGTTCGAGGCCGTGGTCCAAACCGTCGTCCAGGTGATCGCTCAAGATCGAAGTCAAGAGGTGGCCATAGAAATATTGGTAGGAATCAATGTCGTTTTTGCAAAGAAGAAGGACATTGGAAGAACGACTGCCCAAAGTTAAAAGACAAAGCCGGGAAGAATAAAGGGAAAGCTGTACAAGCTTCAGAAGTGAATGTTGTCAAGGCTAGTGACGACAATTCAGATACGGATTCTTCAGGCTATTCATGCTCGGCATTACCGTCAGTTTGTTATGCTGACTCTACGGAGTGGATGATGGATTCTGGTGCTACCTACCATATTTGCCCTAGGAGGGATTGGTTCTCCAGCTTTGAGGAGTTGGAAAGAGGGGATGTCGTGCTCATGGGTAATGATCACGTATGCCCTATTGGTGGTATTGGTACAGTACGGATCCGGATGTGTGACGGGCTGACTCGGGAGCTGAAAGAAGTGAGATTCGTTCCTCAATTGACGAAAAATATCATTTCGCTTGGAACTTTGGAGGCAGCTGGTTATAAGGTGATCTTGGAGAATGCGACTCTGAAGGTCACAAAGGGGTCCATGGTGGTGATGCGAGGTGTCAGGGAAAACAACCTATACTACTTGAAGGGCAAGACAGTAACAGGGGGTCTGGCAGCTTCGATTACCACAGAGGAGGATACTACCAACTTATGGCACATGAGATTGGGACACACTGGTGATAAGTCCCTGCAGGTATTGGCGAAGCAGGGGCTATTGAAGGGTGCAAAGACCTGCAAGATGGAGCTGTGTGAACATTGCATACTTGGGAAGAAGACAAGAGTGAAATTCGGCACCGCTATTCACAATACCCAAGGTATATTGGACTATATTCACACAGATGTTTGGGGCCCTTCCAAGCACACATCACTTGGTAGGGCCAACTATTTTGTCACTTTCATTGATGATTATTTCAGGATGAATTAGGTATACCCGATGAAGCATAAACATCAGGTCCTGGATATTTTTGTGGAGTGGAAGAAGAAAGTGGAGCTGCAGACAGGTAGAAAGGTAAAGACTCTACGTTCTGATAACGGTGGAGAGTATAAGAGTGATCCGTTTCTGCAGTTTTGCCGGGATCACGGCATTAGGCGACACTTCACAGTACGTGAGACACCGCAACAGAACGGGGTGGCTGAGAGATTGAACCGTACCTTGCTGGAGAAGGTGCGATGTATGATGACGCAGAGTGGATTGTCAAGATCCTTTTGGGCCGAAGCGTTGGTTTATGCGAGCCATCTCGTGAATAGGTTGCCGTGTACTGCGATACAGGGGAGGACTCCGTTGGAGCGTTGGTCTGGTTCGGTAGCTAGTGACTATGAGTCGCTTCGAATATTTGGGTGTCCAGCTTATTACCATGTTAATGATGGTAAATTGAATCCGAGGGCGAGGAAAGCAGTCTTTGTGGGATTTAGAGATGGAGTTAAAGGCTTCAAGTTATGGGATCCACAAGACAAGAAGATAGTTATTAGCAGGAATGTCACATTTGACGAGGCGTACATGATGAAGCCTAAAGTTCCTCAGCAGGTGGAGGAAGACCAGATTCAGGAGATATCGCAGCAGGTGAAGGATGATGTGACTCCACCCACTCCAGATAGCATTGTATCCATTGAGGCTCCTACAGAGGTGACACTGGGAGGAGATGAGATGACAGTCGGGCATTTAGAGGATACAGTGGATGTTGGGACTCAGGAACAGGGTCATGTTCAGGAGTCCATTGCAGCTAATAGACCAAGAAGAAATATTCGTCGGCCAGCTAGATATAACGATGTCATGGTTGCATATGCTTTATCAGCAGAAGTCGTTGATGATTTGGTTCCTTTTACATTCAAGGAAGCAGAGTCAGGCTCTGATTCGATTAGGTGGAGGGAAGCTATGGAGGAAGAGATGCAGTCTCTTCATAAGAACGACACTTGGGAACTTGCAAAGCTACCGAAAGGTAAGAAGGCTATTGGATGCAAGTGGGTGTATGCAAAGAAAGAGGGATCTTCTATTAGGGAAATTAGATTCAAAGCCAGATTGGTTGCCAAGGGATATGCACAGCTAGAGGGCGTTGATTACAACGAGGTATTTTCACCTGTTGTGAAGCATTCGTCGATTCGTATTTTATTGGCATTGGTGGCACAGCTGGATTTGGATTTGGTCCAAATGGATGTGAAAACAGCCTTTCTACATGGAGATTTAGAAGAGGAGATCTACATGACACAACCTATGGGGTTCAAAGCTGCAGGAAAGGAAGAACTAGTATGCAAGCTGAAGAAATCTCTTTATGGATTGAAGCAATCGCCGTGACAATGGTACAAGAGATTCGACGGCTTTATGATTGGCCGAGGGTACACGAGGAGCCTATTGTTAGACCCTAGAGGGGGGGTGATTAGGGTCTTATGCTAATCTAATCCGATTTAAATGCCAATTAAAATTACTTAACAAATTATCCTAGCAAGTATGAAATGCAACGATTATATATGAGCTAGGATAAGCAATATAGACAATGAGATATATCCTATATGATGAAATATATATATACAAGGATATATAAACTAACACAAGATGATATATCCTACCAAAGAGATATACAAAATGATATATGTGAGGATATGTCAACTAACACAAGGGTAAACAATCTAAACAAGATAGTGGATGATATAGAAATGAATGAGCAATGCACAATTGGCGATAAGATAAATGCAAAAAGAAATACGCCAAAGACAAACTCAAACAAGCAATATGATCACGGAGTTCGGACCTTCCGTCCTACGTCTCCGCTCCCCACTCCCGGGGAGAAATCCACTATCACAATCCGGTTTGGAAGCCGGAACTTCTTCTACACACTCGGTTTTCTAGCTAACCGAAAACTCTATAACTCACACTCTTGCAATCACACTCTACACCCACTAAGTGTTGGACCTAGCCGTGTCTCCCTCAAGTGCTCGGTTACAACCTCTCCCTAGGCACGTCAACCGACGCCACTCCTCTTGGGACGATCCCCGACTCTCACCACACACTCCTCACTCGGTGTACAAGTGTATTACAAAGTGATTTCACAATTAAGCACAATATAGCAAATGATTGTTCTCAAAACAAGGTGAGAACTCAATTAAGCTCACTCTCAATGTCACAAACCCACAACCCTAAATTATACTATGAATGTAAATACAATAAGCTCAATAGGTTGTGTGTGAACAAAGAGATAAAACAATATAAACTCAATATAAAATCTAGCTTATGAAATTAAGAGCAAAACTTATAAAATGCTAGAATTGAGTTTAAGGAAACTTCTCTATAGATGACAAGAGAGAGGGAGAAGAGTGATTGCTCAAACACCATTTGATGATCTCCACTTGCTCTTGTGAAATTGTCTTCACAAACCAAAACACTCAAATGCTTAAAAGCTTCTTAAACCAAACTTAAACAAACACTAAACAAGTTTAAACCCTTGTTTAAAAACTTCTTTAAAAACTTCTTAACAACTATGAAAAGACATCAGCAATGGGGTATATATACCCCCTCAAAGCTCAGCCAAAATCCCAAAACAGAAAGACTAAAAAGCCCCCAGCAACGGTAATAAAACTAGCCGTTAGAAGCTGAGAAAGCGCCCGTCGGTCGACCGGAAAAGTCATCGGTCGACCGAAAATTTCATCGGTCGACCGGACCGGTCGACCGACAACTTTCTGTCGGCCCAGTGGACTTTTGACCTCAGGTTCGGTCGACCGGTGCGGTCGACCGAATTCTGACATTTAAATGAAAACTGTTTTGCTGATATTTAAATGCTGTTTAAAAATATCAAACAAATTCCAAAAAATGTAAAACTTTGGGAAATCATTATAAACAAGATAATAAACATGTTACAAAAAGAATTTTTCAAATTGCATTTCCCATTTGTGAAAAATCATCATTTTGCAAATATGTTCAAAACATGAAAACATGAGATACTTGAATTTGATGTTTTGACATAAACCAACTATTGAAACTTTACAAAATGATTTTATAGACTTTATAAACTATGTATAAACTGATATTAAAGTCTATAAACTAATAAGATAGTATTTTCACAAAATTGCATATTCTATGCAATGTTTTCAAAAACACAATAGAGTATGAAACATATGATTATATATATGAATGTAAATTTGTTTCATATCTATATAGCTAAACCAAAACACAATAATAAATATGAAATGTGTAATCTCATATTTATGAACATGAAAACTCAAAA
>BQKN01037356.1:538-11282 GCA_022839385.1 Asparagus kiusianus
CAAAAGTCAACACGTGGCGACGAAAGTCAACACGTGATGACAAAAGTCAACCCAAGCGGTTCTGAAACCCTAAGGCGGACGCCGGTCAACGCGTAGCCCTAGGTCAACGCCGGACAGCGCGTTGTGACAAAAGTCAACACGTGGCGACGAAAGTCAACACGTGATGACAAAAGTCAACCCAAGCGGTTCCGAAACCCCAAGGTGGACGCCGGTCAACGCGTAACCTTAGGTCAACGTCATTCAGCGCGTTGCAACAAAAGTCAACCGAAACCCCCAAGTCAGCACGATGTGACGGGGATAGCAAGTTCGAAAGTCAACTCAATGACACGAGCCAAACTCAATTCACCAGCTTAGACTCGAGACTCCAACGACGGCCAGACGATAAACGCAGCGCCGGAACAGCTTCGGTTATTCGACAAAGCACCGGATAAACCGAAGATCGAAAGAGCCGAGAGTTGAAGCGAACCACAGGTCCCTTAAACCGACTGAAGGTTGGACCGATCATATCCAAAGTATTCCGGGCTCTTCTATAAGAGAAACGAGTCTGAAACACTTTGGAGGGGGTATCTGTAGGCATCGAAAATTGCCAATAGGTCCCCGCACATAGCTCGGTGTCAACGAGCGACGATCGAACGTCACTACCCGGTTCACAAGAAATTCAAATGACGTCGGTGAGCGACTAAAGCAAACCGACGGATTACGTGAGCCGACAGAACGTCAGAATCACGAGGATACGGGTTGACCGAAAACCCCGCGATCACCGCAATCGGACCAATGCCCGCTGTGCCCCGATCACCCCACGGATAATCCAACCATCGGGGCCTACAGAGCTCGCCGTCACGATTCCAACGCATCCGAAATCACTCAAATCCGAGTTCGGACGAAAAGTCAACAGCGGGACAGCGGCGGAACAACGGCACGACCCCGGGCTGAACCGGGGACACCCAAATAGGTCTCGGCAGGCTCGAGACACCCCTATGGGGGTGTCCCGGCCTTGGCCAGGACACCCCTAGGGGGGTGTCTCTCCTCTTGGGGTGTCTATATGACCCCTAGGTTCTCTCATTTGGCTATAAATAGCCCCCTTAGCCCTCCATTTACAAGGGCTCTTGATTTTGCTCTGATTTAGCCTTGGTTTTGGGAGAAGAATTTCCGGTCTTGGGATTATCCTCGAGATCTGAAATTTCGGAGTTTGGAGCGGCGAAGCCCTGCCGGATCGAGGAGCCTCCACCGTCATTCACCCCCCTTCCCTTAGTGTTGCTCCTTAGCGGTGACACTAAGAAGAGCTATTATCTCGTTTTAGCCGAGATATACGCTTATAACCTCTAGATCTTGCGCGGATCGACGAGGTTCTGTTTCTATATCCTACGCGGATAGACGAAACTCTGCCGGATTTTCCCGGAAAGGATCTTGAAGAGTCGGCGGTCCACGGATATCAACATCCCCGTCACAGGCCAACAACCCACGCAAGCGAGACCGTACCAAACCGGGCTCTCGTGTTTATTTTCGTTTAAGTTGTACCCCTTTGTTTTCATTTTATACTGTTGTAACGCTCGAAGTTGTAACAGATATCAAAGTAATGAAAACAGCAACTTTTACCGGAAACAACTCCCTACTGTATCAGGACCCCGTCGAACCGCCAGTTGAGGAGCCGGAAAGCGGCAACGAGGCGGACAGCGAACCTGAGTACGGCGACAATCTAATCCTAAATGACTTCGAGTCAATTATAATTGGTTATGAGAGTCATCATGTAACCAACGCCGTTCAGGCGGAGAAGATTGTCATCAATGAAAAGTCCAACTTTGCTTACGTGTCGTCTTGCTCTGCGTCTGATGATGATGAGCCCAACGACCTATGGTCGGAACTCTACCGAGACCCTTCCCTGCATCTGCCGGTATGCTCGTCATGCATCGCCAAAGTGCAGCCGATCAAGTCATCACAGGCTGTGTTCGTCGTGCCAGCCCGGAATAAATATCAAAAAGACATTATTTTCGGTCAAATCGATCGTCCCTTGCGCACGCTCTGGGATGAGTCTGAAGACGAGGATCCCGCGCCCCAGTTTTCGCAATACAGTCGAATTGCGAGACGCATGATGAGCGACATAGGGTATGATCTCACCCGTTTAGAGGGCCTCAATTATGGCCGGGGACGTAAGATGGTCATCCGACCTGCTTACGTGCCTAAAGGGAAACCCTCAAATTACTTCAACAGGACTAGGAGAGGCCTAGGCTACTCCTCCTCCTCGTCGGATTTGTGTTTCTACGTCAACGAGGATTCCGACTATGCATGCTCAGGGGATCAATCGTCAGTGACCTCAGCATGGGACTCGGATGTCAGCGTGAGGGACCTGTTCGATAACCTCACGGTCAACATGGCTACAATGGATCCCACCGAAATGGCGGCGGATGAACAACTTCCGCTCTATGACGAGACGTGGGATCGCCATGTTAACGCCCAGTGGAGCAGTCGCTTCGAACAGCGGGAGCCACCTACTGAAGACGAAGTCCTCCAGGTGAACATAGGCACAGACGAGAGTCCCAAGCCTATATTCATCAGCGGTAGCTTGCCTCCTCGAGAAAAAGAGGATCTCATTGCCCTCATACGGGAATACATCGACGTTTTCGCATGGAATTACGAGGACATGCCTGGCTTGGATCCGCGGGTCGCCACGCATCGCCTCAACATCAGCCCAGACGCCAAGCCAGTCAAGCAGCAGCAAAGGAGGTTTCGCCCCCAGATCATGGAGGCGATCGAGGCCGAAGTAAAGAAACTCATCGAGTCCGGCTTCATCAGAGAGGAGCAGCACCCCGACTGGGTGGCGAATATTGTTCCGGTCTTGAAGAAGAACGGTAAGATCCGCGTCTGCATCGACTTTAGGAACCTCAACGCCGCGTGCCCTAAAGATGAATTTCCTCTGCCCATCACGGATGTCATCATTGACAATACGTGCGGATTTGAGAGAATGTCCTTCATGGATGGCTTCTCAGGGTACAATCAAATCAAAATGCACCCCGAGGACGAGAAGCACACTGCATTCAGAACTCCCATAGGGGTGTACTGCTACACCGTTATGCCCTTTGGACTTAAGAATGCCGGCACAACCTATCAACGCGCCATGAGCACGATCTTTCGAGAGCACCTGCGAAAGACAGTGGAATGCTATGTAGACGACCTGGTTGTGAAGAGTCGCCACAAAGGCGACCACCTTCAAGACTTGAGGACGATGTTTAAACTCATGAGGACTCATCAACTCAAGATGAATCCCACTAAATCATTTCTAGGGATGTCTAGTGGTAAATTCCTCGGTTTCGTCGTCACCACGAGGGGGATCCAAATTGACCCTGATAAGGTGCGAGCCATTCAAGAGCTTCGACCACCCCGGAACCTCAAAGAATTAAGAGGTATCCAGGGACGATTGGCCTGTGTCCGGAGATTCATCTCAAACCTTTCGGGCAAATGTCAGCCGTTCTCCAAACTTATGAAGAAAGGCACCTCCTTCGTATGGGACGAGCCTTGCCAGAAGGCCTTCGAGGATATCAAGGCATACCTATCAAATCCGCCTGTCCTCGCCGCACCAATCTCAGGGAGGCCATTCCTCATCTATATACGCGCCATGGAACACTCTTTGGGTGCCCTCTTGGCACAAAATGATGACTCCAGCCACGAGCAAGGCATCTACTATCTGAGTAGAACCTTGTAAGGCGCCGAGCAACGGTACCCGATGGTCGAGAAAGAATGTTTGGCCTTGGTGTTCGCTATCCAAAAGATGCGACACTACCTGGTTGGCCAGACGATCCATGTCATCTCCCGGATGAACCCCATTCGGGTCTTCATGACACAACCTGCGACGTTAAATTGGCGCCTAGCTAGGTGGGTGCTTCTGCTCTCCCAGTACGACATCCACTTCATGCCACAAAAATCTGTCAAGGGGCAGGCCATATGCGATCTCATGGCCAGTCACCCACTGAGGGTAGAGACCGACCTGTTTGAAGATCTGCCAGACGAACCTCCCGAAGCCAACATAACTTCGTTACCAGAGGTTTGGCAAATGTTCTTTGATGGCGCATCTCGCACAGGCACGAGCGGCTCTATTGTTGCAGGAGTGGGGGTAGTATTCACTTCCCCATATAACTACGTGCTGCCCCGAGCCTTCTCTTTAACAGAGCCGTGCACCAACAACGTGGCTTAGTACAATGCGCTACTCATCGGGCTCGAATTAGCGAAAGAATTAGGGGTAAAATGCCTCGAGGTGTATGGCGACTCTCAGCTCATCATCAAGCAGGTGACTGGCGAATATGAAGTTAAGAATGACGATCTGATCCCGCTTCACAGAGCGGCGATCAAGCTGATAGAATCGTTCGAAAGCTTCCACATCGAACACATGCTACGTTCCAAGAACACGCACGCAGACGCCCTTGCTTCCTTGGCGGCCAACCTGGCCCAACCGCTGGGGACGTCCCAATGGATCACGGTGGCGAGCAGAAAGCTCTTTCGACTGAAAGACGCTCCAGAAGCGAATGCCGCCCATCAAGTCTCAGATCAGCCCAGTGCTGAGGATTGGCATCTTCTGATCATCGATTACGTCCTATACGGCATATTGCCTGATGATGCAAAGGAGCGAGAGTCTGTCCGGAGACGTGCTACGAGGTTTTATTACGATTCGACCACCAAGACGTTGTATCAAATGTCATACGACGGCTTGTTGCTTCGATGTCTCTCAAAAGCAGAAGCGCAAGAGGTTCTACGCGAGGCCCACAACGGCATTGGCGGAGCTTACCAGCCCGGACCCAAACTTTAGGATCGCCTGCGAAGGACAGGCTACTTCTGGCCTAGGATGGTTCAAGACGCAGTTGCCTACGCGAAGCGCTGCCATGAGTGCCAAATCCACGCCAACTACATGCATCAGCCGCCTGAAGACCTACACCCAACAAAGGCTTCGTGGCCTTTCGAGGCATGGGGGATGGACATAGTCGGACCAATATCCCCGCCATCGGCAAGAGGTCATCGCTTCATTCTCGCGATCACCGACTACTTCTCTAAATGGGCCGAAGCCGTCCCCTTGAGAGAAGTCAAGACTAACGACGTGATCAAGTTCATCAAACACCATGTCATTTACCGATACGACGTACCACGACGTATCATCCATGACAATGGCACGCAATTTGTCAGTCATGCATTCACCAGGTTCTGCGACAAGTTTCGAATACAGAACCTCTCTTCCACGGCCTATAACCCATCAGCAAATGGTTTGGCCGAGGCCTTCAACAAAACAATCATCAAGATTTTGACCAAGTTGACCTCAACCAGCAAACGCGACTGGAACGAGAAACTTGGCGAAAGCTTGTGGGCGTATCGCACGACGGTGCGCACACCGACTAGCCACACGCCCTATTCGTTGGTATACGGCTGTGAGGCCGTATTGCCATTAGAAATTCAGATCCCGTCCCTCCGCGTCGCCTTGGCAACGGGAATGACGGTGGAAGACAACCACTGAAAATGACTCGCCGAGCTCGAAGCGTTGGACGACAAGCGACTGGAAGCTCAACAGCACATTGAGTTTTATCAAGCTCGAATGGCCAAGAATTTCGACAAGAAAGTCAAACGCCGAGCCTTCAAAGAGGGGGAGCTCGTGCTCTCCGTTCGCTGACCGATGATCCTCACTTCCAAGAAGAAGGGGAAATTCCAGTCCAAATGGGAAGGACCATTCGTAGTAGAGACAGTCTACTCGAACGGCACTTATCGCCTCGTCAAACCGAATGGCGATAAGATCATGATGCCTATCAACAGCAAATATTTGAAGAAGTACTATCCTTAGTTCTTTTTCGCTAACTCCCACGAGTGCAAGAGTTTAAACTGGCCCTCACGCCCCCTCCAATTGGTACACGAGGCTAAACTGTTCCTACTCTACCCGCTTTGGCAAAAGCCTCAGGCGGAACTCAATTCGCCTAAGGAGATGACGGATCCACTAAGTCGTTCATATCACGACAAAGGCAATCTCAATTCTCCGAACCTCCTCGATAGGATGGCGAATCCACCAAAGTCGCTCACATCGCGGCAGGCAAAACCAACTCGCCAATCCTCTTCCAAAGGATGGTGGGTCCTCAAAGTCGTTCCAATCACGACATCCCCTATCACGTTAACACTAAACCTCTGACAAAACCAACTCGTCAATCCTCTTCTAAAGGATGGTAGGTCCTTAAAGTCGTTCTAATCACGACATCCCTGTCACGTTAACACTAAACATCTGACAAAACCAACTCGCCAATCCTCTTCCAAAGGATGGTGGGTCCTCAAAGTCGTTCCAATCATGACATTCCCTGTCACGTTAACACTAAACCTCTGACACAATCCACTTATCAGTCCTCTCCAGAAGGATGGTAGGTCCCCACGGTCCCTCCCATCGTGACAAGACCCCATCAAGTTAATGATCACCTCTGATGATTGGTGCCGTTATTCCTACGAATGACGCAACCTAAGTAATGGCCTACCACGCGACGTGTTATTACTTCTGTCAATAGTCACACCCCTACGTCCTTGAGCTATTTAACCTATTCCAGATATCCTAACATTTCCTTAGGATAACTGATGGATAGAGTCTACCCCGTGAGGACTCCTACCGCAATTAATTGCCACATTCACAAATGACGACAATTGTCGAAGGGGTTCTGCAGACAACTTGTCTGTCGGTTCCCCAGGGAACAACTCGCCGAGGGGCGAGTCAAAGTTGAACTCTTTAGTTGGCCGCAGGAGCGAACGATTGTTCTCTGCTGCAAGCCAAGTGTTAATCTCTTGATCCCACCAGAGCTACAACGCGAAAATCAGAATCAACCCGATCCCACGCTGTAAGCAACCGAGAGCATAACATGGGCCCAAGGTGACTAAGCTCAAAACAGAATGGTCAGAGGCTCACCAAGTTTAACTCAAGTTCCCAGCAGCACAAACAAAAAGAAAAGGAGGAAGACCGTGCATGCTAAGCAAGGATAAGCAAAACAAGCGAAAGAGCCACAACGGGCCAAAATTTACATAAGTTTTCAGTTTGGTTGTGATGCTTGAAGCACCAACTAAGTTAACAAAACAACAAAAGGAAAAGAGGAGAGGCAGGCTTCAGAGGAATTTCAGCAGGCTAAAGGAGAAAAGCTTGTCCTTGGTCTTCGCGAGGGCCGCCTCACGATGGATCCTCGCCCTCTCCTTTTGCTGTTGCTGCCGCCTGGCCAAGATCGCCTTGTTGTCCTCTTCTTCCTGGCAAAGGAGCTGCAGCGCCCTCTCCACCTCCCTGACGGCCTCGCCGAGCCTCCCCGCCTCGTGCGAGCGTTCCCGCAGCTTCGCCTCACCACGAAGGGAGCCAGCATCCTCGAAGAAAGCCCTGTCCAGGTAGGCGTCCATCCGGTCCAAAACCGCTTGATGGCACTTTCGCAGACGTCGGAGCTCGGCCTCCTTTGCCTGGATCTGCTTCGCCCGTTCTTCACGCTCGAGCAGAAGGCGCAGGGAGAGGGGCGGTGGCACGTCAGAGGGATCTTTGTGGACCACCTCTTCGAGACGATACATCCACTCCTCCACTCGGTGGAGCTCCTGCTCGCACTTGCGTGCGAGCGAGATATCACCCGCTTGGCGGATTTCCCTTAGACCGGCTTCCACGAGAGGGAGCGCGTCGTAATATCGACCGGCACCCGCTCCGATCTCGAGGGCGATCCCCCGCACCAAATCCTCCAGCCTCACAAGAGGCACGAACGCGGGGTGTGCCACGGGATCTGGAACAGAAAACCCCTGGACTGAACCCACGGGGGAAGCCGATGGAGCGTCAACGATAACGACGGTGGCGGAAGAGCCCACCTCTTCAGGAACACTATGTTCAGAGTCGGAGGCCATAGAGCGGAAGGGTTTGCGACAGCGATTTTTCGTCTAGTAGACTTTTCTCAAAGAGGAAGGAACGTGATCGAGAAGAGGGCGAGTACGGAGAATATATCTGAAAATCCGACGGTCACGATCTGATAATCGAGCGGTCTAGACGCCCTACGATGCTTCGAACTCAACGCCATTAAAGGCTACTCTCGAGACACCAAACCGACCGATCGGATTGAGCGAGAGGCGAAGCGTTCAGTCGCTTCACCAATAAATGAGCATTAATGCACCTGCAGAGTCTTGGTCGGCAAGCACTTGGGTCCGCCGACCGACACGTGGCATGAATTTCGCCTGTAGTATAAACTCGCCATCATACGAGTTTCGCCTACAGTTCAAATTCGCCATCAATTGAATTTGGTTTTCAACTCCAACTCAAATCATACGGGTTTCGCCCGCAGCATAAACTCGCCAGCAGTCGAGTTTAGCCATTTACTCGAACTCGCCAGCAGTTGAGCAAAATTCACCGCAATCGAGTCTCGCCTGCTAACAAACTCATTAACCAATTGAGTTTCCTCAGCAATATGATCTCATCTGGATTCGGGTCTCAACATCCTAACGAACTCGTCGTCACGCAAGAGACTTCGCCTGCGGTACGAGACTGTCGGCAATTACAGAGCAAAACACTGGAAAGCGACGTATCCAAAGAGTATACACACAATGAGCGGACACAAACCTCATTGATGCTTTAAGACAGTACATTTGAACAAGGTTATGATTTTTGCAAATGGCGAAAGTCGTAATATTACATGCAAAGAAGCAAAACGTGCACCCAGTGTTTAAGACAATACATTTGAACAAAGTTATAGCTACATAAGTAAGCAAGTCATAAACAAAATGTATCGATGCAGTCACAAATCCAAGATTCTAGTCGAACACACTAAAAGTAGAAATCTCTTCTTTGGCCAAGGCCACCCGTCTCGCGTGGTCCTCTCGAGCCTTGTCCTCAGCCGCTCGCCTGATCCGTTCCTCAGGGTTCGACAAAGCGGCAGCGTCTTGTTCCTGCAAAACCATGATGCGCTGAGTTGCCGCTTCGGCTTTCTCACGGGCAATGGCGACGTCAGTCTGAAGCTTTTCCAACCTCGTCTCCGCATGTCCCAGTTCGGTTCGCAGGTGAGCTATCGTGCAATTAAGGTCGACGATTTCCTCCTCCGACGAGTGTTGGTGATCCGCCCAGAAATTGGCAATGTACTCCGAATCAGCAATTTCCTTGGAACGGAGCTCCTGCTCTTGAGCCTCCCTGCGCCTGATAAAAGCTAGGCAGGACTCCATATAAACCTCCGGGCCTTCCCACAGCAATGCCTCTAGCCCTATCATGCGCGACTCCAGAAGACGGAGCTCCTGCATACAACGAGAGGAAAGCCGATTCTCGCCCAATCGTCGGAAGTCGACTACGTGATCCAAGAGAGATTGCCTAAAGCTGGCAAAGCTGCCCATTCCAAGATCGACGAGAGAAATCACCTGCCTCACGGCGTTCTCGAACTCCTCGACGCGAACCAGCCAAGACAGGGAACCGGGGGAAACAGGCTCCTAACCTGGGGCCAGCATCGCAATGGGCGGGATCTCGAGACTAGGTTCTGCCTCCGGCTGCGGAGCAGAGCCATGAACAGGAGGAGCCTCCGGACTCTCAGGTTCATCATCAGATATCAAGATGGGCTCAGCCTCATGCTCCACAGGAAGCAACGCGCCACCAGGGGCTGTGAAGCACGACGAGGACATGAAAGAGGGATTTAGGCGATAGATACCTATCTATGGCCAAGTGGGAGTTGGGTTGAAGACATACCTTCGACGGCGGTAGCCCCTGCAGTGTCCGAAGAAGACGCCCCCTTTCTCTTCTTCGAGGTAACCCTCTTCACCTTCGGTGCCATTAGGGGATGCAAGAGCAATTTGGGATCTCTTCTGGAAAAGCCGATGAGGAAGCCTTGGTCTTTCTTGACGAGCGGAAGGGTACTAAAATACCCCGACCCTAGACGGTTATATCCGGATCGAGTGGACCCATCGGGCCCAAACAGTTGAGGAGAAAGCCGAATATCCCGTATCCTATACGAGCGGCTAAGATTCGGCAGTTTCGGGGCATGATCTCTAGCCAACGGCTCAGATCGGGCGTGAAGGACGAAGAGACCCATCACACCGCAATTAATGCAAGGCGGTGCACCCACGTCTCCGTAACTAACAATGCACATGGGTGAACACACGACCCGCTAAAAGCGGAGCCCGCCTGTAACTGAAATCGCCGTTGGCATGGCAACTGCGAATTCATCCCCAGTTGAAATTCGCTTACAGACGAAACGGGTCTGTGACTGAAATCTACCGAGGAGAATTTCCCGCGGCTAAACACCAACTAGTGCACGAAAATATATATATTATATATAGTATGCACACAAGCCATAGTCGCCAGAAACAGAAGGATAATTTCATTCATAGAAAGGAAGTCCTATTACAAACAAGAAATAAAAGGCGAATTACAAGGATTTTAATCGCAGTTCCACCTCACGAATTTCTTCAGCATGGCGGAGCTCAAGCCTCCTTAGGACCTCTCAGCGAAGATCTTCCTCTGTGCACGAGATCAAGTTCTGAATGGTCTCTTTGACGTCTTTGAGGGCTCGATCCTTCTCCCCAACAGAGTCAGTGGTCAGTTGCCGGCGAGACTCAACACCCTCTAACTCCTTTGCCGCCTGATCACGAGCCTTCTCTTGAACGGCCAGGGAAGCCTGTACATCAGCTATAACCTGTTTCAGCCTCTCCACTTCAAAGGAGAGTCGGGAGAACCGGCTATCGACCGTTTCTTGCTCGCGAGCCACTCGTGCGTCCTCGGCTTTGGCCTGCTCCAGCTCTGCTGACAACTTCAACT
>BQKN01037357.1:350-20224 GCA_022839385.1 Asparagus kiusianus
ATATATATATATATATATATATATATACTCAATCAAAGATGCATAAATACAAAATACCAACACATATGCTATCCAAACTTCAGTGAATCAGTTTACTGTTAACTTATATTTAAGAAGTATTTTAGACTCTTTACCTTGTTACAGAATACAGAGATCGGGGGAGCTTTTCACTGTTGGTGGGACTCATGGGAGGTCAAAGACGAGGTAGGAGGGCTTCGATTAAACTGTTGGTGCTTCGAAATCAAAGACGAGCTTGGAGATTGAAGCCGAGATCAAAGACGAAAGGCTTCGACGAGATCGAAGATGAGATCGAAGAGGAGGCTGGAGGCTTCTAGAAAGGGGACTTCGACGAGGCCTCGTAATCTCCAAAAGGCTTCGACGGGGCTTCGACAGTCGATGTGGCCATGGGAGGCTTCGACAAGGACCGAAATGCTTCAACGAAGCTTCGACAAGGAACAGAACTTCGGAGCTTCGACGCGGCTTTGACGAGGAACGAAAATTGTGGCGGGAGTGAGAACGAGAATTAGGGTTAGTGGGTTACGTTTGTTTAGTTTGGGTTTGGGTTTGTTTATTTCACGCTAGCTTAGATATTTTTTTGGAAATTCTTGGGCAAGCCATTTAAGTGGCCCGCTTGATGCTGGGCAGCCGCGTAGGCGCTCCCAGCACCTAAACATCGGCGCTCAGGGTGTTTTTAGACGCCTTGAGCACTACCTTCGCCTAGGCGGCCGCTCAGGGCATTTTTTAAAACACTGATAGTGAATAATCTGAAGAAACACAACGAAACATAAAGAAGCATCAACAAAGTCACTAAATATTACATTATGTACTCAACATACAGATTTGGGAATTGTATGATGTCGATAAAGTCACTTATTCTAGTACGAATGGATGCTCTCAAAGTCCATTCAACTACCACAAACTTCAAAGCTATCATATCCCTACAGATTCTAAGTACTTTTCGTGGACTGAAACTTCAGCTTTTTTAACATAGTCATACCTTTTCTTAGTATGCTTCAAGTACAAGCCCGATGAAATTTGAACCTGGATTATTTTATTACTAAAACCCTTCCAATATGCCAAATTTGGAAGTGGCACTAAAAACTTCGGGCATAATTATATTTACAACATTAGTCTGCCTACTTGCTTGACTAGCAAAATGACATGTTCTAATTCTCTTCAGGAATGAAAAATTGCGATGAACTAATTGGAATATATCTCTAAGAATTAGCAAAGTTGCATAAAAGTACCGGTGCCTGTGAAATGTGCTTCAGGATTTGCTATATTGGTAAACTGATCAAGAACATAAACATTTGGATCCTTCTCTTTTAGCTGCTCATTTCTTTCAACCATTCCCTGAAATCCAAGTTTAGGGATCTACGAAAACACCAAGCAATAAAATCTATAATTAGTCAAATGGTATTATGAATCGAAAAAGGAAAAAAGGCTATCTGAATATAATTGCAACATATAAATAAAAGAAAGAACAAGAAAATCACAATATGAACTTTCTCCTCTACAAAAGTCTACTCCACCATATCAAAACTCCAAAATATGGATCAAAACAAGACATCACAGGTTCAACATCCCTTTCTTATGAACAAATTAAAACTGAGCTTTTTTATGCAATGTTATTTTTGTAAGTTTGCTTTAAAATACACACCCGTTCAGCTATGAGCATGGATTGCTCTGATACCATCTCCACTTTCTTATAATCAAAAGTAACTTCCAACAATGATATATATTACCAGAACAAGTAGGAAGTATAGTAATCAAGTAATTCTTTTGCATAAATTTGCGCAATATAATCCAAATTCTCCTTTTAAAAGGGTAATGATACAAAACTCTCCTAAATTTTGGGGTGTTTGCGCAAAACTCTACGCTGCATGAATTGGAGAAAATCGGCATGAACTTGATTCACTTGAATCCTCTGAGTGATGGAAAATATTTTAAGTTGTCATGTGCAAAATTATTGAGAGAGTTTTTTAGATTAGGATTAATAAATATAAATAAGAATAGTTTAGAAGTCAACCTGTCTATGACAATTTCAAATAGTTCAGTTGGATTTTGTATAATTTTATAAGTTTTAGGTGGTTCTGTGTAGAACAACTGAAAGTCTCGGGGCTATGAAATTTACCTTTTACAACAAAAAAAAGTGTGGAAAGAGAGCCAATAAAGTTCATTATAATAAGATATTCTTCCTCACCAGTTATTGAAACATCGGAGCCCAAATATCTCAATAGCATCCTTTTATCAAGTGAAAAATGAGCAGGCATGACTCCTATGAACTTGTAACCTTTTCTCGCAGCTATCTAAGCCAAACCAATCCCTAAATTTCCACTTGTGCCTTCAACTAATGTCGTGATCCCAGGTTTAATCAGACCCTTCTCCTCAGCATCCTCCATCGTTCTACAGAAAAAGAAAATATATGTAATTAATGTGAGAAATTATTTTATTACACTGCTTATAGTAACTTAGAGTAGAAGAATCACTTGATAGGTTGCATGAAATCATCACACCAATGCTCTTCTCATTATTTGAGTAACCAGGCCAAGATGGCCAAGAAATTTATTAACTAGAGAAAATAGATGCAGAGTACACATAAAGAAGAGAGAAAAGAACAGTAGAATGTGTCACTCCCCCAAAATGCAAATCTTATTTTGAAATACATGACAACGGCAACACATGCACAAAGTGTAAATACCCTAATGCTACTAGGAAGGAACCCTAAAGGGGGGTGAATAGGGTTTATGCTAATCTAATCTGATTTATGCCAAATTAAAACTAATTAACAAATATATCTTAGCAAATGAAATATGAACAATATATATGCAAGGATATACAAGTTAACACAATGGTGAAATAAACAATAAATAAACAAGAGTGATAGTGCGCAAATAAACAATGCAAATACACGATATGATCACGGAGTTCAGACCTTCCGTCCTACGTCTCCGTTCCCCACTCTCGGTGAGAATTCCACTATCACACCGGGTTTTTAACGATCACCCAAAAACGTTTACACCACACAATATCGGTTTTCAACGCTCACCGATCAACGTTCACAATCTCACAATATAACTACACTAACTACCACCTCAAGTGTTGGTCTATAGCTCGTGTCTCCCTCAAGTGTTAGAAATTACAACATCTCTCTAGGCATTACCACCTATCAACTTCTCTTGGGACGACCCCGTCTCTCACCACACACTCCTCTTGGTGTACTAGTGTATTACAAAAAGAATCCTCATAATTAGGCACAAATACAACAAATTTGTTCTCTACAATAGATGAGAACTCAATGTAGGCTCACTCTCTAAGTCACACAATCCCACAATCCAATTATACAATGTATTCAAATACAATAAGCTTAATGGTTGTATGTGTAAACAAAGAGTATCAATAAAATAATTAAACTCAATAATAAAATCTAGCTTAATTATGGAAATTGAATCAAAACAATAAAATAGCTAGAATTGAGTTTAAGGAAACTTCTCTATAGATAACAAGAGAGGGAGAAGAGTGAATGCTCAAACACCAAAGGATGATCTCCACTTTGTTCTTGTGAAAGTTTCTTCACAAACTAAACTCTTGAAACAAACTTAAACCAAATTTAAAACCCTTATAAAACCTGTTTTAAACACTTCTTAATTAACCTCATAAGTATGAGGGATGGGGTATATATAGGCTCATGAAACAACCCCAAAAACCAAGTGAAAATATCACAAAAAGACAAAATAATAGAAACTAAAAATTCTGAAAAACTAGCCGTTATGATACCGTCAGTCGATTGATACTGTTCATCAGTATACTGATGAGCTGACCGTTACAGGCCAGAAACATATCATTAGTTGACTGATGAACTCGTCAGTCGACTGATCAGTCGATCAAAATAAAACAAAAACTTTTTTACAATTGTAGGTACTTTCTTCAGTCGAATGATAACAGGTTATCAGCCTGAAATGATTTTTGAAAACAAATTTTAAAGTCTTTTTAAAAATAGCAAATAAATTCTAAAAAATATAAAACTTTGAGAAAAGTTTATAAACATGATTTATGAACATGTTGGAAAAGAAATTTTTTAATTTGCTCTTACCATTTGTGAAATCTCAAAAATATTAAAAAACACTAAAATACATGTTTAATAAGACATGTGATTTTTGATTTTTGACTCAAAACAAGTTTTGAAAACTTATGGAATATTTATATGGACATAATAAAAGATGTTTATGATGCATATATAGTCCAAAACATTTTAAAACATATTTTGCATAAAAACAACTATATTTGAGAAAATTTACAAATAAAATATGTGTGTATATTTGAGCTTATAGAATTAACACACATTATATAAACCCTAAACTAATTTACCCAAACTTGATAAATCTTCATTGTAGCTTGTCTTGTTAAACATGGAAGAAGCTTGAACTTGGATCTTGACTAGTATGCATAGGCTTCATTCCACTATTCTACCAACCTCTAGTTGATGTGATCATGTAGGCTAAATCCATCCAACCTCTAATTGTTTGCCTAGAATAAATACAAAACACAAACACTAGACAAACAATATTAGTTGTAAATTATTTATTAATCATCATCAAAACAAAAGGACCCAATAATCTCCCCTTTTTTGATGATGACAAATAATTTACAAAAAGAGATATATATATGAAAGAAAATTAATATGTAAATTAGAATTATCATGCATATACCCAAAACAAGATATACTCACAATATTTCTCCTCCTTTAACAACATCAAAAAGGGGATAATGATAAGAGAGTGAAGGCTCCCTTACGTACAAGCACGGTGAGTATAAACACAATAAAAGAAATAGGGATGGCTCCCCCTATCAAAATGCCTTATGGAATATATGAAATGAAGTACAAAGCAAACATGTGAGCAAGCATAAACATGCTAAATATCACTCACATTCAAAAAGGCAATGAGAACACAATTAGATATGTCATTATGAAATAGTGTCTCATGGCAAAAACCTATAAACCATGTTTAAAATAGATTTATGAAAACAAGAGAATAGAAAACATGAGACTCATGAAATAGGTTTTCGAATGAAAACAAATCACTCAAATAAAAACATAAATCAAGATTTAAATCATAAAACAAAATTTTTTCAATACCAAGAAAAATAAAAACATTAAAAAATCTTGGTTTAAAAAATTAAATTTGTTTTGGTACCCAAGTATTCTTAGTACCAAAAGGTTTAGGGATATGACCCCTATCATTTAAGCTCAAAGCCCTTGGGTTATGAACCCATTTGGACGCATTTAGTGCACTAATTTGGTCTTAACAATAATTGCTCAAATGACTCTTTCGATTACAATGAGTGCAATGAAAGAGGCACATTTGTTTTTGTGAACCATATGAGTGTGCACGGGAAACATTAGAAACATTTACAAACATGAATGATCTTTTAAAATTATTTTGCAAATGTGAAACTCTCATTAAATCAAAATAAAATTTGGCCAAATGACCAAATCTACCACAAAAATCACATTTAAACACATTAGCAAGCTTATGATATACATGATGAGTATGTGCATGTGTATGTGATGAAGAAGGCTTATGAGATGCACAAGAAGCATTGATATTAGCATTTTTTAGATTTTTATGCATCATAGCAAAATTTAGCTAGATGGTCTTTTCGGCTGCAAATGGAACATTTGTAAATTTTACTATACATATGTGCATAGTGAGTGTTGGATTTGGAAGAATTAACACGTAACTTTGCACATAAGTCCATAAGTTTCTTATGATTATTAATGCATGTTTTCAAAGTTGAATCTAAAGATGAAGTGCGTTTATTCACAAGATTCAAATCTTTATTATTAGACACATATACATTTTTATTAAAAGTAAAACATAAATAGTCATTTATAAAAGAAGCAGTATTATTTTTATGTTTTCTACTTCTAACATGGTATTATTTTTAGCATGAGGTAAGCTAGTAATGGATGAGGTTAATTTTTATTTTTCAAATTTAACATATCATTATTTTCTTTAAGATTTTCATTTTTTTTAACAATGATATCAAACTTGGATACTAGCTTCTCATGATCGGATTTTAAATCTACATGCTTGATTTTTAAATTTACATAATTATGATGCAATTTGTTGTAGGCTTTCATTAATTTTCCATATGCACATGCGAGATTAACAATAGATGATTCATTATCGGGTTCGGACTCGCAAACCTCACTAGGGAAATCGCTTAGTGCCCGTGTGCACAATGATGCTCCACATGAACTTGAAGAAGAATCCTCCAAAGCTTGTAGGATTGCCTCCAAGTTCCTTTGATATGCTTCAATAAATTTCTATAATTTATAAGCACTATAAAAATGAACAAATTTGTTAGAAAAGGATGAGTCAAAAGTATTAAGTAAATATTCTAACAAAAACTTGTTCATATTAAACATTCTTTTATTATTTTTACTCCACTTGGATTTTTTTGAAGTGGGTACAATATAAGTATCTTCAATAACTTCCCGTAAATCGAATTATCTAGATCTAACAAATATATTAAATCTAGAGAACCATTGGTCATAGAGGAAATTATCTATTCTAGGAACAACATTAGGATCATAGCATAAACAAGGTGCACAACGCATGTCCATAATATTTATATGTATGCAAGCAAGACAAATGCAATCAAAACTAAATTAGCACAAAAGAGATAACTTGGATCTTTAACTCAAGACGATTAGACCTTAAATCAAAGAGCACCAAGCTCTGATACCAAATGCAAGTACCCTAATGCTACTAGGAATGAAACCTAGAGAGGGGGTGAATAGGGTTTATGCTAATCTAATCTGATTTATGTCAAATTAAAACTAATTAACAAATATATCCTAGCAAATGAAATATGAACAATATATGTGCAAGGATATACATGTTAACTCAATGGTAAAATAAATAATAAATAAACAAGAGTGATAGTGCATAAATAAACACACGATATGATCATAGAGTTCGGACCTTCCGTCCTATGTCTCCGCTCCTCACTCTCGGGGAGAATTCCACTATCACACCGAGTTTTCAACGATCACCCGAAAACGTTTATACCACACAATTTCGGTTTTCAACGCTCACCGATCAATGTTCACAATCTCACAATAAGCTTAGTGGTTGTGTGTGTAAACAAGGAGTATCAATAAAACAATTAAACTCAATAATAAATTCTAGCTTATGAAAATTGAATCACAATAATAAAATAGCTAGAATTAAGTTTAAGGAAACTTCTCTATAGATAGCAAGAGAGAGGGAGAAGAGTGAATGCTCAAACACCAAAGGATGATCTCTCATTTGCTCTTGTGAAAGTTTCTTCACAAACTAAACTCTTGAAACAAACTAAAACCAAACTTAAAACCTTTGTAAAACTTATTTTAAACACTTCTTAATTAACCTCAAAAGTATGAGGGTATGGGGTACATATAGGCTCATGAAACAACCCCAAAAGCCAAGAGAAAACATCACAAAAACACAAAATAACAAAAACTAAATATTCTGGAAAACTAGCAGTTATAATGCTGTCAGTCGACTGATGAGCTGACTGTTATAGACCAGCATCACATCATCAGTCGACTGATAAACTCCTCAGTCGACTGATAACAGGTTATTAGCCTGAAATGATTTTTGAAAACAAATTTTAAAGTCTTTTTAAAAATAGAAAATAAATTCCAAAAAATATAAAGCTTTGGGAAAAGTTTATAAACATGATTATGGACATGATGGAAAAGGAATTTTTTAATTTGCTCTTACCATTTGAGAAATCTCAGAAACATTCAAAAACACTAAAATACATGTTTAATAAAACATGTGATTTTTGATTTTTGACTCAAAACAAGTTTTGAAAACTTATGGAATATTTATATAGACATAATAAAATATGTTTATGATGTATATATATAGTCTAAGATATATTAAAACATATTTTGCATAAAAACACATATATTTGAGAAAATTCACAAATGAAATGTGTGTGTATATTTGAGCTTATAGAATTAACACATATTATATAAACTCTAAACTAATTTACCCAAGCTCGATATATCTTCATTGTAGCTTGCCTTGGTAAACATAGAAGAAGCTTGAACTTGGATCTTGACTAGTATGCATAGGCTTCATTCCACTATTCCACCAACCTCCATTTGATATGATCATGTAGGCTCAATCCATTCAACCTCTAACATATTGTTTGCCTAGAAAAAATACAAAACACAAATACTAGACAAACAACATTAGTTGTAAATTATTTGTTAATCATCATCAAAACAAAAGGACCAAACACAAAGCACATGCTAAGCCTTCAGTGCACTTCCATAATAAAATAAAGTCTATTTTAAAAGAAATTTTATTAACAAATAGAGAAGTCTCGGAGAAAAGCTACATTATAATAGTTCACTCTAATGAGTCAAAAGACTCTTATTACATATGCATAGTAGCAAAACTTGTATAACTTTAACTTTCAGCATAAAACTCCCTAAAAGATCATTCTCATGTTCCAAATCTCTGAGATACAGATAGAGCTATCTAATTTTCATCTTAAAAAGAATGAAAAACAACAGGGTGAGTTCACACTCAGTGAGCAGAAATCTTATCATTAGTGGATCAGACAAGTTTAAGAATTTATCAATACTAAAATTCAAATAAGCTATCGTAAAAAAAGACGATTAAGAAACACATAATATTTCAAATAAGAGGAATTTCCAAGAATAGATGTGATATTTCATAAAAGAATATTCACAAATTATGAAACAAAACGAATGAACAATAAATACTTTTAAAATCGTAATTATCCATCTAAATTGAAACTTGCAAAATTTCCTTAGTTGTCACACTAAGGCTACAAAAATTATAGCCCAGTAGCATAAGAATGTGTATCAAATCACTATAAGTCAAACCGGGGATTGATTGTACCTAACACTACCATAGGTTGCCCGAGGGCCACTTCCCTTTTGCCAAAAGGCCACTTTATCACTGGTCACATTCATATCATATAATAGGCTTAAACAAATTATTTCACTTCATAGCGGACTTCTAGGGATTTTTTATATTTAAAATACTTTTCTTTTTGCTCAAAGTATAACTCACAATTTCCACTTGTACAAAAGCAATATAAAAACTTAAACACTTTTGCAAACTTTTCTCATATCAATTTCATGAAAATAGAATATTCATGAATTTAAACAAATAAATAATTTTTTTTGTTAAATAGAATTCTTCAAATAATGCAGTTGAACAGTAAATTTGAAATGATATATTTTCAAAAATATCATATACTAAACAATATTTATCTTGTAAAAGATAAATAGATATCACATTCAAATTTGTTAACAATTACTATAAATGAACAGAATAACATGTCTAATCCCTAATTTTTCTACACAAAAATAAAATTATCATTTTAAATAATATATAATAGAAAATAACCAATGAGAAGAAATCTACTCACATTAAGAGATTTGATAACCATACTCCAAGAATCTACTCCTCGATCAAACCTATAATCATAAAAGTTGCATAAAAACTAAATTTTGCATATACTCAAACTATTTTCGGTATAAAACTAATATTTCTAGTTTGTAGGGTGTTTTCTAAAATTTATTTCTATCCTTTGTAAACAAAACTTAGGCCTAACAGCAACTTTTCTAGTTTAATGAGTCAAAATGAAAATCTTTTCATTAATTAGGTTTTGTACAAAATCACATTTCCAAATATTCTGTACTCAAAGGTAATTTTTGTATTTCTCGGGGTCTAGCAATAATTTTCCTTTTCTTCTTCCTCTTATCTCTTCCATTTTGTTTACACCAGAACCCAATTGGATTTGTTGGGTTCGGCAGCCATAATGACCACCACCGGTGAAACCTGGGAGGTTTCATGTTTATGAGTCTACTATCTAATATAGTTTTGATGATTAACAAACAATTCCTAACAATATTTATCGAGTGCTTATTTTCTTGTTAGGTATTCTATACAAAGATGCTCTATTGGAGGTTGGTTGGACTTACGCCTATATGATCATATTCATTGGAGGATAAAATGAATTTGAAATGGAGCACGATGCATTCAAGCATAACACATTATTGCTTCATCCATACTATGAAGAGGAGGATTGTAAAAAATCAAGCATCATGAGATCATTTAGCTTGGATATATTAAGTTAGGTGTTTATACTTGTGTGTTGACACTTAAAGCTTAAATTATACACACACATTGCTTTCGTCTCATTGTTTTCGTTTTATTGCTCTCAAGTTTAGCCACATAAATATAAAACAAATGGATATAATTATTTACACACATATTTGTTTCATGTTTATATGTGCTTAGAATGATTTCATCAAAATTAAGTTTTAAACAAATTCAAATCAATAAAATCAAGTTTACCATTTTCATATTTTTGTAAGTTTACAAAATATGTGTTTTAAGGATTAAAGACTCAATTATATCTTGTTATATCATTTCTAAAAGTCTATTAATCCATTTTATAAATCTCAAGTATATGCAAGCTTGTTTGAGAAAATTTCATGTGTATTGAGATTTCATATGTTAGACTATATTTGAGAAATGATGAGTTTTCACAAATAGGAAGTGAAATTTAAAAAATTCCTTTTGTAACATGTTTATTTTCATGTTTATAAATAATTCCCCAAATTTTATAATTTTTTAGAATTTATTTGTTATTTTTAAACGGGTTCAAAAGTTTAATTTTACCGTGTGGAAAAATCCTTGAACACGTTATCAGTCAACTGATAAGTTCATCAGTTGACCGATGAAAGTGGCTGAAAAAACTAAAAGTTTCTACTCAGTCGACTGATGAACCATCAGTCGACCGAAACGGTTCATCAGTCGACTGATGATTTCATCAGTCGACCGATGAGGAGTGAGTGGCCTGTAACGGTCATGTCATTAGTCAACTGATGAACAGTATCAGTCGACTTATGGCCTGTAACGGTAAGTTTTTCTAGTTTGCTGTTTTTTTGGGTTTATATTTTTTTGCTTGGATTCACTTGGTTTTTGGGCTTTGTTTTGTGATCCTATATATTCCCCTTACCCACAAACTTCTGAACTAACTAAGAAAAACAAAACTCTTGTTTAGGGCAAGTTTGTTTAAGTGTTTTCAAGTTTTGTTTATGTAAAAAAGTTTTTACAATCGGAGGAGATCATTTTTTGGTGTTTGGGCTTCAATCTCATTCTCTCTCACTCTTGTTTTTAGAGAAGTTTTGCTAAACTTGATTTCTAGATTTATATATATATTTGTTGTTGATTAACACTTCAATAAGCTAGATTCTATATTAAGTTTAGTCTTATTATTGCTCACTGATCACACACACCATCTATTGAGCTTTTAGCATTTCATACATTATATAATTAGGTTGTGGTGAGTGATACATTGAGTGGTGAGCTTAATTGAGTTCTCATCTTGTTGGAAAACAAACAATTTTTATTTGTGCTTATTTGTCGAGAGATCACATTGTAATACACAAGGACACCGAGAGGAGTGGTTAGGAGAGACGTGGTCGATTCCACGAGGAGTGGCATCGGTTGTAAAGCCTAGGGAGAGGTTGTAAATCCGAGCACTTGAGGAAGGCGACACGGGCTAGGTCAATACTTAGAGGGTGAGTTGTGTGATTGTATTGTGAGAGTTGTAAACGTTTATCGGTGAGTGTTGAAAACCAATTGTGTAGATATCTTTTGAGATAGTGGAGATTCTCCTTGAGAGTGGTGAGCGGAGATGTAGGTCAAGTGTGGCCAAACTCCGTGATCACATCGTGTGTTTGCGTTATCATTTTCTCACTATCTTACTTATCTTGTTTCATGTTTCTTTTGCCTTTGTTTGATCGCATAATCTTGCTCGTAATGTGTTGAATATCATACTTGTAAGAATAAATTGTTAATTAGTTTTAAATCAGCATTAATATTGGACTAGATTAGCAAATACCCTATTCCCCCCCCCCCCTTTAGGGTAATTTTATTTGGTATTAGAGCTTGGTGCTCTTTGATTTGTTGCTTAACCGCCTAGAGTCAAAGTACTCGCTTTGCATTATTGCTAATCTAGTTTTAAGATTATTTGCATATTGCTTGCATTTATAATTATTTATATGCATGGTGCACCTAGTTTAGGTTTTGCTATTAATATTGCTCCAAGAATTGATAATTTCCCCTATGCTTATGGTGTGTTAGATTTAAACTTTTCGTTAGATCTAGACATTTCGATTTATGGGAAGTTATTGACTTTGCTTATGTTGTGCCCACATTAGAGAAATCCAAGTGGAGCAATAAAGATAAAAGAATGTTTACAATGAACAAGCTCTCGTTAGAGTTTTTGCTTAATACTTTTGATTCATCCATATCTAACAAGCTTGATTTATTTGATAGTGCTTACACATTGTGAAAATTCATAGAAGTACATGAAGAAAACTTAGAGGAGATCCGACGAGCTTTGGCGTATTCTACTTCAAGTTCAATTGGAGCCTCATCATGTGCACGACCACTAGGCGATAGCCGTAGTGAAGTATATGAGTACGATTCTGATGATGATATGACTATTGACGAACTCGCTTGTCCTCATGAAAAGTTAATGCATTCATACAACAAGTTGCATAAAAATTTTGTAGATTTAAAAAGCAAGCATGTAACTTTAAAATCCGATCATGAATTGCTAGCATCCAAATTTGATACAATTGCCAAAGAGAATATGATTCTTAAAGAGAATAACGAAAAATTAAAATTGGATCATGTTGCCTTAGCATCAAAGATTGCTAGTATATCTCATGAGAAAAATAATGCTATAAAATAGGTAAAAACAATTAAACATGAATTTAATTCTTTTAAAAATAATCATACATGATCTACTTCTAATGATAATGCATTTGTACAAAATAATGAGTTGAATCATGTTAAAAATCGCATATCATCCTTAGATTCAACACTAAAAATATGCATTGCTAATAATAATAAGCTTATGGATTTGTGTGCAAAGTCTCGTGTAAACTTTTCTAAAAAACTCACACATTATGCACACATGTATAACAAAATTTATAAGTGCTTTATTTACGGCAGGAAAGGCCATATTGCTAAGTTTGGTTATGATGCATAAAAATTCACAAAATCCAATAATATTGACACTTGTGCATCCCATCAAGCTTCATCACATCATACACATACACATGCACACAAAGTTAATCATAAGCATGCTCATATGTTTAAATGTAATTATTATGGTAGGTTTGGCCATTTAACAAAATTTTATTTTGATTTGCAAAAATTTTTAAAATTGCAAAATGTGTCAAAAAGACCATAATTATTTAAAAATAAATTCACGTGCACCTTCACACAGTCAACAAAAACAAATGCATCCATTTCATTGTACTTATTAAAATAGGATGTGACATTTGTATGATATTGTTATGGCCGATCCCGTATACTAAATGCACCTAAATGGGGTCATAACCTAAGGGCTTGAGCTTAAATAATAGGGGTCATTTTTCTAAATCTTTTGGCACCAAGAGTATTTAGGTACCAAAATATTTTTGATTTTTAAATCAAGATTTTTAGTGTTTTAATTTTTCATTTCTTGGTTTGAAAAACATGTTTTGAAATTTTTGAAAATATAAACATTTATTTAAATTAATACTTTTGTTTTCATTTTATTGCCTTTGATTTTGATGTTAAATTCGTTTTTTAGCAACCCCCCGAATTTACTGGGTATTTATTTTCAAATCATGTGTACCGACTACTAAAAAATTTATATGGGTTGAAACAAGCTCCAAAGCTTGATATGGTCGTCTCTCTTGTCTTCTTGTCAAATATGACAAAAATTGATTTTGGACTGTTTTATCCTAAGCATACTCTTTTTTATTTTTGTGGATAAAATATATAAATATTTTGACACTACTAGTTGCTTAATCACTAGTTCTTCAAAAATAATGATTTATAGATTAAGCACGTTTTGATGTTATTATGGTTTAGATCATAATTTATGATTTCATTTGATTGTTTGGATTTTCATTTGGACTTTCATGATTGTCCTGATTTTCATAATTTTTCATGATTTCTTTAAAATTTGTTTTACATATATGTTTTGAGACATCATTTTCATAATGATATATACATGTGTGTTCTCTTGGTTTCCTTGAATGTGAGTTGTCATAATATGTTTTTATATCTATGCTTACTCACATTTAATTGCATTATTATTTCTTGATATATGCTTTTAGGCTTTTTGATAGGAGAGTCTTCCCTACCTCATTTTCTTGTTTATACTCACCGTGTTTATTGATAGCGGGAGCTTTCACTCTCCTCTTATTCTTATTTTTTCCCCTATTTTGATGGTGACAAAGGGGGAAAACATATCTATTATGAGTATATCCTTCTATTGGTTTTTTTATGCATGTGGTTCATAAATTGTATATTCATTTATTATCATGCATATTTATATACTCTTTGTGTAGATTGTTTGTCATCATCAAAAAGGAAGAGACTATTAGGTCTCATGTTTATGAGCCTACTATCTAATCTAGTTTTGATGATTAACAAAGAATTCCTAATAATATTTGTCGAGTGTTTATTTGCTTGTTAGGTATTCTATATAAAGATCCTCTCTTGAAGGTTGGATGGACTTGTGGCTACACGATCATATTCATTGGAGGATAGAAGGAATTTGGAATGGAGCAAGATGAATTAAAGCATAACACATTATTGCTTCATCCATACTATGAAGAGAAGGATTGCCCAAGATCAAGCATCATGAGATCATTTAGCTTGGGTATATTAGTTTAGGTGTTTATACTTGTGTGTAGATACTTAAAGCTCAAATTATACACACACATTATTTTCATCTTATTGTTTTCATTTTATTGCTCTCAAGTTTAGCCACATAAATATGAAACAAATGGATATAATTATATACACACATATTTGTTTCATGTTTATATATGCTTGGAATGATTTCATCAAAATTAAGTATTTAACGAATTCAAATCAATGAAATCATGTTTACCATTTTCATATTTTTGTAAGTTATCAAAATATGTGTTTTAAGGATTAAGAACTCAATTATATCTTGTTATATCATTTCTAAAAGTCTATTAATCCAGTTTACAAATCTTAAGTATATGCAAGCTTGTTTGAGAAATTTTCATGTGTATTGAGATTTCATATTTTGGACTATTTTTGCAAAATGACGAGTTTTCACAAAAGGGAAGTGCCATTTTAAAAAACTCTTTTTCTAACATATTTATTTTCATGTTTATAAACATTTCTCCAAATTTTATAATTTATAGAATTTATTTGTTATTTTTTAAAGGGGTTCAAAATTTTAATTTTACCGTGCAAAAAAATCCTTGAACACGTTATCAGTCGACTGATAAGTTCATTAATCGACTAATGGGAGTGGCTGGAGAGACTGAAAGTTTCTGCTCAGTTGACTGATGAACCATCAGTTGACCGAAACAGTTCATCAGTCGACCGATGAAGGGTGAGAGGCCTGTAATGGTCAGGTCATCAGTCGACTGAAGAACAATATCTGTCAACTGATGGCCTTTAATGACTAGTTTTTCCAATTTGTTGATTTTTTTGGTTTTTGTCATTTAGCTTGGATTCTCTTGGTTTTGGGGCTTTGTTTGTGATTCTATATATACCCCTTACCCACAAACTTCTGAACTAACTAAGAAAAACAAAACTCAAGTTTTGGGTAAGTTTGTTTAAGTGTTTTCAAGTTTTGTTTATGTGAAGAAGTTTTTACAAGAGGACGAGATCATTTCTTTGGTGTTTGGGCTTCAATTTCATTCTCTCTCACTCTTGTTTTCGGAGAAGTTTTGCTAAACTTGATTTCTAGCTTTATATATATATTTGTTGTTGATTAACACTTCAATAAGCTAGATTTTATATTGAGTTTAGTCTTATTATTGCTCATTGATGACACACACCACCTATTGATTTAGCATTTCAAACAATATATAATTGGGTTGTGGTGAGTGTTACATTGAGTATGAGCTTAATTAAGTTCTCATCTTGTTAGAGAACAAATAATTTGTATTTGAGCTTATTTGTCGAGAGATCACATTGTAATACACAAGGATACCGAGAGGAGTGGTTGGGAGAGACGTGGTCGATTCCAAGAGGAGTGGTGTCGGTTGTAAAGTATTGGGAGAGGTTATAAATCCGAGCACTTGAGGAAGGCGACACGGCTAGACCAACACTTAGAGGGTGAGTTGTGTGATTGCATTGTGAGAGTTGTAAACGTTTATCGGTAAGCGTTGAAAACCGATTGTGTAAATATCTTTTGAGATAGTGGAGATTCTCCTCGAGAGTGGGGAGCGGAGACGTAGGTCAAGTGTGGCCGAACTCCATGATCACATCGTGTGTTTGCGTTGTCATTTGCTCACTATCTTATTTATCTTGTTCCATGTTTATTTTGCCCTTGTTTGATTACATACTCTTGCTCATAATTTGTTGAATATCATACTTGCAAGAATAAATTGTTAATTAGTATTAAATCAGCATTAATATCAGATTAGATTAGCAAATACCCTATTCCCCCCTCCCCCCCCCTCTAGGGTAATTTCAAAATCCACTACCATGGATGGTCAAAGTTCATCGGATGTCGCCGAAGATGACGCCGATGGCCAGAAAAAGATAATTTTAACCTTTAACTAAGGATAATTAAGAAAACAAAATGAATAAAACACAAACCTTATGAAGCCCACAACTCGCTCCTTCCTATATCTCTGATCTCCATACTCTTTTTTTAAGCAAGGGATTCTGCCATCTTATATAAGATTTCCAATGACTCTTGAGATTTGTAACTGCTTTGATATTACCTCCAAACAACATTTATTCCTAATTAAAGAAACTAAAAGGCCCACTAGTGATCCTGATACATAATTTAAGTTGGAAAACCTTTGATTTTCCTCTTTTTATTAATTGAGAAAAGAAATGGCTCTCTACATCCTCTCCACCTTAAATAAGTTTCGTCCTCGAAATGTTATGTACCTTGGTTCTCAAAAAGTTGAGGATACATCTTTCGCATCTCATCTTCAATCTCCTATGTTGTTTCTCTTGCAGAGTGATTCTTCCATTGAACCTTCACATATCGAATAGTACATCTCCTACGCACTTGTTCCTTATGATCTACAATACATTCTGGGTGCTCCTCATATGTTATGTCTTCCTTTAGCTCAATGGGTTCTAGTTCTATAACTTGATTTAGATCTCCAATAAATTTCCTAAGCATAGATACATAAAACACATTGTGGACTCCAGCCAATGAAGGCAGTAAAGCAAGCCTATAAGCGATTTCACCAAAACGCTAAAGAATTTCAAACGGTCCCACAAATCTGGGACTCAGCTTTCCTCGAATTCCAAATCTTTTTACACCTCTTCTAGGGGACACCTTTAAAAATACATGATCACCTTCTTGAAATTCTAAGTCTCTCTTCCTTCGATCAGCATAACTCTTTTGTCACTTTGTGCATTTCGAATATGCTCTCTTACTAAGTAAACCATGTCTATAACTTGTTGCACTAACTCAGGTCTGTTCGCGGTAAAAATCGGGTCTTTCTTCATTGATGTCATTGCACTCTTGATAACAGTTTATCGGTTACAAAAGATCCGGTCTTTTTATAAGATCCGGTTACAATGAAAATCAAAAATAAGAAAAAGAAAGATTACAACTTTTATCCTTGTTTGTCGAACGAATCGCGAGCTCCTATTTTAGGGTCACTCGCTTTGTGTGGGTTCTTTGCCTGCGCCGGGGTTATTTGCCGTGGACCACCGCGTGATCTCGATCCAGTCGGATCTACACGATATAACGGGTATTATTCCGCCAAGGGAATAATAGCCGGGAGGGATTGTTTCACCAAGGAAACAACCGCTCGATGCTCGGGATCTAAGAACCAAGCTTAGATCCGGAGTGTGATCGTGTAGATCTCAGACCCGATTCTCTCGAACTCCTGCCTTATTTGGCGTTGACGATCGCTGAGCACCGGATCTGGAAGTCCAAGTCTCCAAAGCCTTCAAAGTTTGAATCTTGTTTAGATCTGAGTCTTCAATCCAGCAGGGCTTCGCCTCTCTCCAAAATTTCCAACCTCTTAGAATGAACAACACCTCTCCTATTTATAGCCACTCGAACCTGTGCCCGTGCACGTGTCAGAACACAAAAGGGAGAGGGGGGGTTGCCGGCCACCTTGGGGTGGCTCGGCCACCGAGCCACCCCGGGTTGGTTCGGTTTGGGCCGAGTCCCCCGGGTGTGTTCGTTTCGTCCGTCGTTCGGGTTCCGTCGTTCGGGTTCCTCGTTTGATTCGCCCGGACTTTGATTTGATAGCCCGCGTCTTTATTTGGCAGTATTTCCGCCTCGGTGTTTGAGTTCAAGTCTGTTTTGTTGTTGGACGACTCGTTAACTTTCCGAACCGTTGGTTTGGTTCCACACGCGAACGTATTCCGTTGCTTGCGTGCCTCATCGCCTCGTTGCTCGAATGTCCGTTGATTTGTCGAATCATCGTGTCGAGCCATGTTAAGGGACCTATAGGCAATTTTATACGCCTACAGATACCCCCTCCAAAGTGTTCCAGCCTCATTCTTTTATAGAAGAGTCTGGAATACTTTGGATATGATTGCCCCTACCCTTTGTCGGTGTAACGGGACCTGGAACGACTTTTGTTCTGTATTCCTTCACTCCTTCAGGCTATTCGGTGCTTTGTCGAATGCTTGTAAGGATTCCGGTGCTGCATTTATTGTCTGACCGTCGTCGGAATTTGAACTTGAAGTCGATTCTTGATTTTCCAATCTTTTAGCTTGTGCTCATTTGTTCGACGTACAACTAACCCTCGATTGTCGGCGTTGAGTCTTCCTTTGCGACGCATTATCTGGCGTCGTGTTATTGAGTTATCCTTAAGAATATTTTTAGAAAAATATTCTCCAGGAACTTCTCAATAAAAATAGGGAATAGTTTATACTCGTATACCTTATTGGAGTATTTCCGTGCTCAAAATAAGCTGAACCGGCTTGAAAATGAGCCAAAAAGGCAGTAATTTGGCTCAAAAGATTTCTTCTGTTCCTTCCGAATGTGTGGGAGAGACAGGAATAAACCAAGGATGGGACCCTCAGTTGATTTGAAGTCGTTTTGACGCTTGATTCGGTCTCTTTTGAACTAATCTGGACTGGTCTGGTTAGGTTCAACTTGGTCCGGTCCGGTTCAACTTGGCCCAACCTATAAAAGGATCCCTTTTTCCTTCTTTTTCTTCTTTTCCTTCTCTTTTTCTAGGGCCCCCCCCCCCTTGTCCTCTTTTTGCCTTTTCTCTTCCCTCGAGCACTCTTTCGTCTTCAAATCTTGATATTTGTCCTAGATCTAGGGTTCCTTTGGATCTTGGACTGAAAAAATCCCTCAAAAAACCATTCTTTAAAATCCCTCTCAGGCCCCTCGAGCGCGTGGTGAAAGTTTCCTAAAAGACCTCATCTTTATTGGATCTTGAGCCTTTCTTCAGGTAAATCCTCCACAACTTTGGCTTATTGCATGCTCAATTTAATTTATGTATTTGTGGGATCATATGTGAGGGTTGAGGGTGTGATTCGACGCCTCGAGCTAATCTTTCAGGGGGGTAGATCTGATAAAAAAGTGATCTTTTTTCTAGATCTGACCTCTTTTAATTTATTTTGTAGCTTGTCATGTCGCGTTCTTCGAGAGGTCGTTCCCCTGCTATGTTGGCTGATGGCACACCTCCCTCCTATGCTGGTGAGCTATTTTTGGTAGTATTTGGAAATTTACAGATTAGTCCCTATTTTCTTGTAAATTTACAAATTGGTCCCTTTTTACCCCCACGTTGTTCTCCTTGGCGAGGCAATCGGGAAGAGCCTTGATTC
>BQKN01037363.1:1338-13838 GCA_022839385.1 Asparagus kiusianus
GCTGATCCATCTACGATGGAGGACGACGATCAAATGTCAACGTGGGAGGACCCATGGGTTCATCACCTGAACATGCAATATGGTGGTAGGTTCGAACAGAGAGAGCCACCCACCGAAGACGAAGTAGTCCAGATCAATATGGGTGATGAAGCCAATCCAAAGCCCATATTCATCAGTGGTAGTCTCCCCTCATATGAGAAGGAATAGTTAATTGCCTTGATCAGAGAGTACATTGACGTCTTCGCCTGGAACTATGAAGACATGCCAGGGCTTGACCCCAATGTGGCAATGCATCGTCTCGACATCAAGCCGGATGCCAAACCTGTCAAGCAACAGCAAAGACGGTTTCGTCCGCAGATTATGAAAGCCATCAAGGCAGAAGTTAAGAAGTTGATCGACTCAGGATTTATCCGAGAGGAACAACATCCAGACTGGCTAGCCAACATCGTTCCCGTCATGAAGAAGAATGGCAAGATCAGGATTTGCATCGACTTCAGGAATTTGAATGAAGCATGTCCAAAAGATGATTTTCCTCTCCCGATCACGGATGTCATTATTGACAATACATGCGGATTTGAGAGAATGCCCTTCATGGACGGCTTTTCGGGGTATAATCAAATCAAGATGCACCCGGATGACGAGAAGCATACAACATTCAGAACGCCCCTCGGTGTCTTCTGCTACACGGTGATGCCGTTCGGTCTGAAGAATGCTGGTGTTACATACCAACGAGCGATGACTAAGATTTTCCAGAAACACCTCAGGAAAACGGTTGAATGCTACGTCGATGATCTGGTGGTAAAAAGCCGCAACAAAGAAGATCACATCAAAGACTTGAGAATGATGTTTGAGCTTATGCGGAGTCATCAGTTGAAGATGAATCCCACAAAATCCTTCCTCGGAATGTCCAGCGGAAAATTCCTGGGATTCGTCGTCACCACTAAGGGTATACACATCGACCCAGACAAGCTAAAGGCGATAAATGAATTGCAACCCCCGAGAAATCTAAGGGAACTCAGAGGATTGCAAGGGCGTTTAGCTTACATCCGACGGTTCATCTCAAACCTATCTGGGAAGTGCCAACCGTTTTCTAAGCTAAACAAGAAGGACGTGTCATTTATTTGGGACGACACCTGCCAAAAAGCATTCGAAGATATCAAGGCATATCTGATGAATCCCCCTGTTCTTGTTGCACCAAAATCAGGTAAACCGTTCTTGATTTACATCAAGGTGATGAACCATTCGATAAGTGCTTTATTAGCACAAGACGATGATAATGGTCACGAACAGGCAGTCTATTACCTAAGTCGGACCTTGATAGGCGCCGAGTCTCGATACCCGATGATCGAGAAAGAATGTCTCGCATTGGTGTTCGTGGTACAGAAGATGCGACATTACTTGGTTGGCCAGACGATTTACGTCATCGCTAATGTTAATCCGGTACGGGTATTCATGACTCAACCGGGTTCGATGAATTGGCGGTTAACAAAGTGGGCCCTTCTCTTGTCCCAATATGATTTGCACTTTAAACAGTAGAAGTCAGTCAAAGGACAAGCAATTTGTGATGTTCTGGCGGCAAGTCTGACAACAGATACGGTTGAAGTGTATGATGACTTGCCAGACGAAACCCACGAGGTTAACACCACATCACATCAACAAGTATGGCAATTATACTTTGATGGTGCTTCGAGAGCAGTTAATAAGGCAGTAACCCCTGGATGTCCTAAAGTCACCTCCGGAGTTGGAGTGGTCTTAGTTTCCCTAGGGAAACACGTGATGCCTCGAGCTTATTCACTGACGAACCCATGTTCCAATAACGTAGCCGAGTACAATGCGCTCCTCATTGGACTCAGTTTCGCCAAAGAGCTGGGGGTCGAATATCTCGAAGCCTTTGGAGATTCTCAATTGATCGTCAACCAAGTTCGTGGAGAGTATGAGGTCAGGAACCCAGACCTGATTCCGTACCACCAGGAGGCCGTCAGAATGGCAGATTCTTTTGAAGAATTCTATATCGAATATATCCCGCGTCTCCAGAACGCTTATGCGGATGCATTGGCAGCCCTAGCAGTATCACTCGCGCAACCGCCTGAAACTGAACTGCTAGTCACAGTAAGATCACACCAACTCTGCATACCCATATACGATATGGAGGTTGAAGAGGAGGATGATAAAAACGAGAACGCCAAAGAGGTGAACTCAACCTAGATCGGGTCTGAGTCCCGAGATTGGCGTTTTCCCATTATTGATTACGTCCAATACGGCATTTTACCAGAGGACGCAAAAGAAAAAGAATCTATTCGCCGAAGAGCTCCGCGGTTCTTTTACAATACCGAGACCCGTACGCTATATCGTCGGGGGTATGATGATTTGCTTCTCCGATGCCTTTCGAACGAAGAAGCAAAAGAAGTTCTTAAGGAAGCACATGAAGGAGAATGCGGTGCGCATCAGCCTGGTCCCAAGCTGTATGATCGAATCAGAAGAATGGGATATTTCTGGCCAACAATGGTTCGTGACGCGATCGAGTATGCCCGAGAATGTCATGCTTGTCAAGTGCGTGCAAATTATATGCACCAACCTCCGGAGCGATTACACACATCAACCACGTCTTGGCCATTCGAGACATGGGGTATGGATATTGTCGGTCCTATCTTTCCTCCTTCAGTCAAAGGTGATCGATTTATTCTCGCTATCACCGACTACTTTTCAAAGTGGGCTGAAGCCATGCCGCTTAAAGAAGTGAAGACGAACAATGTCATCAACTTCATCAAACATCATGTCATATACCGACACGGCGTGCCGAGGCGGATCATTCATGACAACGGTCCGCAATTCATAAGCAACGCTTTTATCAGGTTCTGTGACAAGTTCAAGATTCAAGATGTTTCGTCAACAGCTTATTATCCCGCTGCGAACGGATTAGCTGAGGCTTTCAACAAGACGATCATCAAGATCCTGTCAAAGCTTGTGAAGACCAATAAGCGAGATTGGGACGATAAACTCGGTGAAGCGCTCTGGGCTTATCGCACCACAATACGCACTCCTACAGGAGCCACTCCATATTCTCTGGTGTACGGATGTGAAGCTGTGCTACCGTTAGAGATTCAAATCCCCTCCCTTCGGATCGCTCTCGCAACGGAAATGACGACTGAAGAACATCACCAAAAACGTCTTGAGGAACTCGAAAGGCTGGACGAAAAGCGCTTAGAAGCTCAACAACACATCGAGTTCTACCAGGCTAGGATATCCAGGGCTTTTGACAAAAGGGTCCGCCAAAGAAGCTTCAAGGAAGGAGATCTGGTCCTCGCTGCTCGCCGACCAATAATCCTCACCTCCAAGAAGAAAGGTAAATTCGAACCTAAGTGGGAAGGACCGTTTGTAATAGACACAGTCTATTCGAACGGCGCTTATCGCTTAATTTCTCTAGAGGGTGTCAGGCAATTAATGCCAATAAATAGGAAGTTTTTGAAAAAGTACTATCCCTAGTACATTCAGGACAACTCATTTATCGGGAAGTTCCTTGAAGAATATTATACTTAATATTCCGGAGGATAACCCAAGTTCATTTTCATCACCAAAATCCCTCACTGATCAATTTCAATTGACAGTGAGTCCACCAAAAAGGTCCACTCTTGATTTGGAGTCCCCTTTCGATAAACGAAAGAACTCCCTTTCCTTTCTCTTTGGTTAATCATTCTCATGGTTATAACCGAAGTAGAAATTTCACTTCGATAAACGAAGAACTCATATTTCGATCAGATAACCAATCCTATAAAAGGTAAGTTTATCTAGATCTTCCGGATTCTCAGAGTGGAGATCCCACTTCTAGTTTCCTTCTTGCACTGGAAATAGAATATAAAATTCTTCCTTTCCAGAAACAAGGAATAGAATATAAAATTCTTCCTTCCTTGTTCAGGGAATAGAATATAAAATTCTTCCTTCCCACACCAACTCTTTTTCCGAAATTTATCAATTTAGGATTCATCCTAGGTATTTTATCCCGAAACCTAAGCAGGGATAAGTCTGCGCCTAACACGCGCTGCCGGTTTAGTCTTTCTCCGAAGAAGAAGACACCAGAGTTCGATTCTGGGGTATTTTATCCTGAAACCTAAGTAAGGATAAGTCTGTGCCTAACACGCGCTGCCGGTTAGTTCTTAACCGTTAAAAAGAACACTCGTCCGCATATTCAACATTGTGGCAGGTTGTTATTAATAACACCAAAATCCATGCCTCACACGCATGGGGAATTTTATCCTGAATCCTAAGAAAGGATATGTCGACGCCTAACACGCGTCGCCGGTTTGATCTTTATCCGTAGAAAAGGATACCAGAGCCTGACTCTGGGGACCTTTATCCCAAAGCCTAAGTAGGGATAAGCCAATGTCTAATACACGTTGCTGGGTAGCCTATTCCCATAACAATGGCAAAGTCTACATATTCGAAGTTGTAGCACGAAGTCTAAGGGAGTTCATTCCTTTAGCGCAACGTCACATGCGGAACGGATTAAAACAATCTGTATGTAAGCTCGGCTCAAACGGTAGTCGGTAAGAGCACCTCAAATCCGTTGAAGGCTGAGGATTTGCCAAAAATCCTATGTCAACGTCTCATACACGTTGCTGTTTAGTCTTTTCACAGGAGAAAGACGAAGTCTACGTATTCAATGTCGTAGCACTAAAAGAGTTAACTCTTTTAGCTTAACGTCATGTGCGGAACGGATTTAAACAATCTGCATGCTAGCCCGACTCAAACGGTAGTCGGTAAAGGCTAATCAAATCCGTTAGAGGCTGGGGGCTAGCCAAAAATCCTAAAGTCAACACCTCACACGTGTCGCCGGGTGGCCTATTCCCGTAACAATGGCGAAGTCTATATATTCGACATCATAGCACGAAGTCTCGGAGAATTCAATCTCTGAGCGCAACGTTATATGCGAGCGGATTTAAACAATTCGCATGCTAGCCCGACTCAAACGGTAGTCGGTAAAGGCTCATCAAACCCGTTGATGGCTGAGGGTTTGCCAAAAATCCTATGAGTATTATGGTTAACATTTCAAACGGAATGACGAATCATAATAAAAATAAAGATGAAAACCAGTGTCACTGAGAGAGTCAAAAGTCAAAGTACACAGCAAACAAAATCATACATCAAGCCCGTGGCTAAAAATCTGCTGGCTGAGCTTAGACAGCTTATCATCATAAGCTTGACTAAGCTCAGCTCTAATGGACTCCTCGGTAGCGGCAGAGGTCTTCGCAGCAGTCTCCTCTGTCTCAACCAGCTCCTGCTTTAAGGATGTCAGCTCGTCAGATAAAGCAGTGCAGGTCTGTTGGTCCTGTGCTCTCGTCATCTGAAGAATGCTCAAAGTCTCCTTTTATTCGCGGAGTTCTCTTTCAAGCCGGTCTATCTTGGTTTCACAAGAGATAAGAGAAGAATCGAGCTCGGCAAGTGAAGATAATCTAGTAGCAAGGCCGGTTTCAACTCGATCCACTCGGTCTCGCTGCACCTGAACCTCAAAACTAGCAAGAATCTGAGTCTCGTGCAGTGACTGTAAACGGGTCTCTAGCTCAGCAGCAATAAATGAAGAGGCGCCGGTATCTCGAAGCTCACGAAACATCTGAAGCTCATGCTCTAGGCAGCCGAGATCGTCAACTATAGCCTTCGCCAAATCTGGATATCCTGCTTCCTTTATCAAATTAACTCTAGAATTCAGGAGAGGTTTAAACTGGTGAAGTGAAAGTCCGCCGTGGAAGAGCTTGCCAATCATAGCATTCACAAAGGAGAAGAAGGAGCGAACTTCTATGCAGATGACGACCTTGTCAGGATCGTCGTCAGATAACAACTCCTTCACTAAGACATGAAGACGAGAAGAACGCCCTACACAAAAAAGGGAGAAGTCCGTCAAAAGTCTTAATAAGAAAAAGGAATAGCACTCTTCAATGAGTTGACTTATACCTTCTTCCCCTTGAGCTGCTGGGGGTGGTGAAGATGTAACCGCTGTGGATGCATCAACTGGTGCAGTTGGTCTCGCAGCCGGCTCAACAGGGTCTCTCTCAACAAAAGCTCCTGTCAAATTCAAAATTCGCAAAGGCGTTACATTATAGCTGTATTAGTCAAAATTGGCTAGTCCTATAATCGACTCAGAAAGAGACATATACCTTCAAAAGAACCATCCTCGGGATTGTTAGTGAAGGTGGACTCAGAAAACATATTCCCAGGTAACTGGTCATCAATCTGAGGAGAGCTATATATGTAGTGCATCATAGGAGTGTCCGCAAATAGGCTTCCCTCGTCAAAATCATCGATGGAGAAATCTGACATAAAAGAATATAAGTGCCAAAAGAAATGAAGAGACTACAATTAATGGAAATGAGTTACCTTTCACGGGTGCATTAACCTCTTCATTTCTAAGATTCGCCTCCTGCAAGTTATCTGAAGGAGCAAGAAGTAGAGGACAGTTAGAGGATACATAAATTCATTTGTGTGTTATCTAAAGAAATACGTTGTCAGTGTTAGATGTACCTTGATTCACGGAATCAGGTCCTACATTGACCTCCTCTCTAATGTCAGCAACCCCTGTAGGCCTCTCTACAGGGGGTAGTGGGTCAGACTCATCGGGAGATACGGGAATAGGATCGGGACTCATCTCATTCTCCCCACGCACTCCTATATAGAGATGGAAAAGCATAAGGCAATGTGCTGAATAACCAAGGGAATGGTTTTCAGGATAGATGTTACCTCCGTCACTAGCAGAATCGTCACCAGCCAGATCCATGTCAGATGCTCGTGAAGCTACACGAGGTTTGCGGGCCAATCTCTTCCGCCTAGCAATGGGGATCGAAGGTCTCGCCTGGGGAGGAGGACGAAACTCTTCATCCTGATCAACTGTGGTCCCTGAAACATCAAACCATAGTCAGTTTCAATACTTCTGGAAGATAGAAGGAAAAGATGAATTGCAAACCTCGCTCGGAAAAGTCATCGTAATCTTCGGGACCCCCGCCTGAAGCCTCGTCTGTGGAATGGAATGTCCTCTGGCCCTCTTCATCAATCCGGCGAGTCTTGTTCCGCGTCCTCTGTGCCCGAGCGTTCTCCCGAATCCTAAGGGAATCAAGCTGAGAAGCCTCCTCAGCCTCTATCTCTGCAATCGGCTTCACGGGGACAGTCTTGTTAGCTGCTAGTAACCACTTGCAGCTCAAGAAAGTGAGGTTCAACTGCCGATCAATACTCGGGAGACTGAACTTAGCACCAGTACAGCCAGTCACGGTCCACAACCATGTACGGAGACCGTCTACCAAACCACTATGGGTCCGAAACTGCTGACGAGGATTCCCGATGTAGAGCTGATCATAGCCAAACTGGCGAGCGAATCGGCAGGGTAGATATGGCTCTATGAAGCACTGATCCCTCACCCGAAAAGTCAGATAGCCAGGCCTAATGTTCACCAGCCAATTGAAGCAGCCAATGTCTAAGTGAGTCCGATACTCTCTCGGCCTCTCATCATCTATCAAGCACTCGCCGTATCGGCCGGAGAACTGCGGAAAACAAGTGGAGAATGCCCAACACTTGTGGACCTGTAGCTGCTGTCTGACATCAGAAAATCCGCGGCCCTCCCACCTGCCATTCTCAAGTAACTGTAGCAGGGGAACAGAGTGGTCTGTGGCGTTCGGCACCGACATCATATCCGAGCGGTGGAGGACGAACCAGGCCATCAGATAAGCGTACGGAAGCTCCACCTTAAGAGTGGGAATCTGACCTGGCAAATCGGTCTCCTTCCGTGTGAAGGCACTGGAAAGCTGTCGAAGTCCTCGGTGAATATTAGCCACCATCACCGGAAGAAGTGAGAGTTCTTTCTTGTAAGCAAGCTGAACTGCTGGATAGAGTATCTCCAAGGGCAAGGCGTCGCCAGACTGGTATGGAACCACGCATTTCTTCAACCAGATAGCAAGAAAGCCGGCAAGAAGAGTCATCGGTCGAATCGGTGTGGTCGCATGCCATAAGAAGGATCTGAACCTGGTCTTCGTAGGGAAGCCACCCTCAGGACTGCTAGTGGTGTAGGAGTGAGCGTCAATCTTCTTCAGTAGACCGTTCACCTCTGAAGGAGTGAGTGGGGCCAACTCATAAATATCCTCGCCAGAACTGCTCTCCAGATTCTTGAACAAGTAGTTCGCAAACTGCTTTAAACTCACACATACCTTGGTCCTCTATGCTAAAGGCTCGGACTGCGCCAAAGCAATGTGGTAGTGACAAGTAAGGTCCCACAGAGTCTCATAACGGTCGGGCATGCGATCCTTCAGCTGACTCAACTCATGACTAGAAGGGAAATACTCCTGATACAACATCTGTCCCATGGGCAAGCCAGAAATCCTGTGCATCTCATGGAGGGCCAAACCCAACTCCCCTTGCCGGGTCAGAAAAGTGTTCGAGTCTGGATTATAGAGCTCAAACAAAGTGCAGAAGTGCCTCGCGCTGACCGGCAAGCCATACATGGTGGCACAGATATCTGCATATAAGCCACAAGCATGCAACTCTTCACCCCATCGGCTCAAGACATACGTCGTCATACGGGTCCACCAAAACTTGTCCAGAGAATGGACCCAACCATAAAACCTGTGACGAGTAGCGGGCATCTCACGCCCTAGGGCAGCAAGGCGGTTCCTCAAAGTAGAAGCGGTGGCGAGGAGCTCGTTACGTGGCGGCGCATCTAATCCCACCACTCCGGGATGCAGTCCAGTGATATGACTCCTGCTCGAGCCAGGAACTGCCTGATGAGTGACGTAGCCGCAATGGACGCTCTCATGATCCTCAGTCAAACGCCACGACATCTCCCGCGTCACGGCCTGACGCCTGAGCTCAGTCAACGAGCGATGTCGAGGAATCTCCGGCAAGTATATGAAGCCATTGCCGGTCTTGTGAAGCCACTGTTCAGCATCAATAAATACGGCTTCTGGGTCATCGACAGAATCACCAAACAAGAAATCACTCTTCCGAAGAGGCTGAGTAGAGCTGGCATCCTTCACAAAAGGCGCATCTGTAATCAGCTGGCGAATAGTTCGATGCCCACCTTCCCTCACCACCTGGGCAACCTTAGTCGATGTGCCCGAAGCAAATTGAGGAGTAACTGGAATAGGGGAAGGATCGTCGGAGGTCGAGTAATACTCGCCACGACGCCCATATACTGCGTGGGATGAGAACGAGCCAGAAGGGTATCCTACTGCGAAATAAACAGTTAAACACTGGTTAGTCTTAATTATAAAAGGAAATTGAACTCATCTTACAAATAGCTAAGATAGAGTCATTGCCTTATAAAGGGTGAGACGATTTGGCCACATTGTGCAATCACAAAACATGGTATGTCGACAACATATCCCTGCCTTATAAAGCGCAATGTAGCGTCAAATCGCCCCCTTTATTTTTGAGATATGGTTTTGACCAAGCAAAACATATCTTTAAAGCGTCGATCCTCACCAAGAAGAATCAAGGCTCTTCCCGATTGCCTCACCAAGGAGAACAACGTGGGGTAAAAAGGATTAATTTGCAAATTTTTAAGAAAAAAGGGGTTTATTTGCAAAAAAGTAGCTCACCAGCGTAAGAGGGAGGCGCGCCATCAACCGACACAGCAGGGGAACGACCTCTCGGGGCACGAGACATGATGACCTGCAAAATAACTCAAGGGGTTAGATTCAAAAAATAATTTTAGCCCTAATCTTTGCATAAAAACCCCTCAAAATTGCAATTTTTACCCCCCTGAAAGATTAGCTCGAGGCGTCAAATCACACCCTCAACCCTCACATATGATCCCACAAATGCATAAATTGAATTGAGCATGAAAAAGCCCAAAATTGTGGAGGATTTACCTGGAGAAAGGCTCGAGATCCAATAAAGATGAGGCCTTTTAGGAAACTTTCACCACGCGCTCGAGGGGCCTGAGAGGGATTTTAAAAAATGGTTTTTCGAGGGATTTTTTCAGTCCAAGATCAAAAGGAAGCCTAGATCTGGGACAACTATCAAAGTTTCGAGGAGAAAAGACGCTCGAAGGGAAAAGAAAATCAAAAAAGTGGAGACAAGGGGGGCCGGCCCTAGAGAGGAGAAAAAAAAAGAGAAAAAGAGAAGAAGGGGCCCCTTTTTATAAGGTGAACCAAGTTAAACCGGACCGGACCAAGTTAAACCGAACCGGACCCGTCCAAATCAGTTCAAAAGGGATTGAATTAAGCGTCGAAACGACTTCAAATCAACTGAGGGTCTCATCCTTGGTTTATTTCTGTCTCTCCCACACATTCGGACAGAGCGGAAGAATTTTTTTGAGCCAAGTTACTGCCTTTTTTTGGCTCATTTTCAAGCCGGTTCAGCTTATTTTGGGCACGAAAATACTCCAATAAGGTATACGAGTATAAACTATTCCCTATTTTTTATTGAGAAGTTCCTGGAGAATATTTTTCTAAAAATATTCTTAAGGATAACTCAATAACACGACGCCGGACAACGCGTCACCAATGAAGACTCAACGCCAACAATCGAGGGCTAGTTGTACGTCGAACCAATGAGCACGAGCTAAAAGATTGGAAAATCAGGAATCGACTCCAAGTTCAAATTCCGACAATGGTCAGACAATAAATGCAGCATCGGAATCCTTACAGACATTCGACAAAGCACCGAATAGCCTGAAGGAGTGAAGGAATACAGAACGAAGGTCATTCCAGGTCCCGTTACACCGACAAAGGGTAGGGGCAATCATATCCAAAGCATTCCAGACTCTTCTATAAAAGAATGAGACTGAAACGCTTTGGAGGGGGTATCTGTGGGCGTATAAAATTGCCTATAGGTCCCTTAGCATAGCTCGGCACGATGATTCGACAAATCAACGGACGTTCGAGCGACGAAGCGAGCTAGCGAGGCGACGAAGCTAACGAACCGCACGTGAACAACGGAATGCATCCATTCGCATGCGGAATCAAGTCGACGGTTCGGGGAATCAACGAGTCATCCAACCAAGAGAGGATTCGAACTCAAACACCAAGGCGGATTTACTGCCAAATCGGGAATCAAGTCAACAAATCGATTCCAGACCAAGTCAACCGCAAAACCCGAATCAAACGAAGAACCGAAAATCGGGAAAACAACGGAAACCAGCTCACCTGGGGGACTCGGCCGAAACCGAGCCAACCCGAGGTGGCTCGGCCCAAGCCGAGCCACCTCAGGGTGGCTCGGTGGCCGAGCCACCCCAGGGTGGCTCGGCATGAGCCGAGCCACCCTGAGGTGGCCCGACTCCTCCCCCCCTCTCTCTTGTGCACGTAGGCACAGTTCAGAGAGGCTATAAATAGAGGGGGTGGTTGTTCATTTGAGGGAACTTTTTTCTGAACTTCTGAAGAGCCGAAACTCTGCCGGATTGTCACCTCAACTCGGAATTGTGAAGGCTTGAAGACTTGGACACTCGGATTCAATTCTTGGCGAGCACCCGCACCAAACAAGGCAGGAGTTCGAAGGGATCTAATCCTCAGATCTACGTAGTTCTACTCTGGATCTAAGCTTGGTTCTTAGATCCCGAGATTCGAGCGGTCGTTTCCTTGGTGAAACGATCCCTCCTGGCTATTATCCCCTTGGTGGGATAATACCCGTTATACCACGTAGATCTGTTCGGATCGAGATTGCGCGGTGGTCCACGACAAACAACCCCGGCACAGGCAAACAACCCACAAAGCGAGTGACCGTATAACAGGAGCTCGCGATCTGTTCGTTAAATAAGGAAAGTTGTAATTTTTCTTTGTTTTCTTTGATTTTCATTGTAACCGGCTCTTATAAAAAGACCGGATCTTTGTAAACGCAAAAAGTTGTTAACTAAGACAGCAATGACATCGTCAATGAAGAAGAGTTTGATTTTTCCCGCGAACAGTGGTCGACCGCCACGGTCGACCGCCAGTCTGATGTTGGCCTATGTATGGTTTTAGTTTGATTTTAGTTTGTCGAGTGTTTTTCTCGACCTTGTGATGATTAACTAAAATGTTAAAACTTGTTAACCACCTGGGATGATGGTGAACTTCAGATGTGGACACGCACACCGAGATACGTACACTTATGCTTAGTTTGTGTTAAATTAACATACTTTTGTCACAAGTTAAAATTTATAAATACACATGACTAGTATTTGATCTTTTACGTATTCGAAAATAGGGAGATGAAACCTATTACCACAGAACGATTGAGTAAGAGTATTATAATAGTATTGTTATTACATGTATCCGGAATAGGGAGATAATAAATAATATTACCGTAGAGCGATTGAGTAAGAGCATTACAAGAGTATCGCTATAGCACAAGATGATGCACACATAGATATTTGATCAGTTGTAAGTTTTACTTCTATGATAGATTACCCACGAGTAGGGTATTTCCTTTAAGATTTTGGCACACCCGTTACGGACGGTAGTTGTATTCATTTTGGTTTGGTTGACATCCTCTTATATTAGAGCTGGCTACTCGGATCTAATTCGAGATGATGTATTTATTTTTTATGTTGG
>BQKN01037365.1:0-12301 GCA_022839385.1 Asparagus kiusianus
TATATATAGAGAGAGAGAGAGAGAGAAATGGATATATTTGGTAGTGAGGTGTCATATTCAAATCCACTCATTCCAATTCTCAACTACTCCCTAACCCATGTGAATATGGGCTCTGATTTCAATGAGTGGAGAGGAATATGTTAGGGTTGAACACACGACAATCCGTGCCCTTTCGCATCTTGTGTCAAAAGTAGGCAAGCAAGAAATCACAATAAATAAAAGAAAACTTGCAAAAATTAAAGAACAAAGAAACAAAAACACCAGATTTAACGAGGTTCGGCAAATGTGCCTACGTCCTCGGGAGCCATACCAGAAATTCTTTAATTAATTGAAGAAGATTATAATACTCACAATAGGCCACTCTCTCTCTAAGATCTCTAATCTTAAAGTACCATCAAAATCCTCTCAAAGTCGTCCTCACATAACCCTAAAAATATTTTAGGAAACATATAACTTAGCCCAAAAACAGAATCCAACCCGAACCAGGAATCCGTTAGACCCGATATCGATCGACCGATAGTATTACATCGGTCGACCGATAGTTTGCTTCAGTCGACCGTCCAGAACTTTGTTTTCTACAGGGTTCTCGTGAACCTTTTCGGTTGACCGAGGTAAGTGCATCGGCCGACCGTCTTAAAAGTCATGTAATATTTTTAACTTCACATTAGTCAATCGATGTCACTACGCCGGTTGACCGACCAGAGCGGATTTTCCTGCTCAGTTTCCTACAGTCGATTCGGTTGACTGATCCATGCATGTCGGTCGACCGAGGCCGAGTTTTCTAGTTTTGCTGATTTTGGTCTAGGTTTGGGTCTGCACTTCTCGAAACTAACAATCTCCTACTTGGAGACCAAACCGCCATCAATGAGCTCTCCCAAACTCCCGCCATCTTCACAAGCATTTTTTCCTACCCGGAAAAATTCCATTCTTCAATCAATATCATATTGGCGATCCCACCTATCCTCTTAGTATGGCTTCACCTTCGTCTTCTACACGTGAAGGCTAACTGAAGTTGCGCACAACTCTAGTTTGTTGATAGTCACTGCTTTAGTCAACATGTCCGCAAGATTTTGACTCCCCAAAATCTTTCTAATTGTAACTTGTTGCCCTCTATCAGCGAGCATATGAAGTGGTAATGTACGTCGCTGTGCTTCGTTTTGGCATGATATATTAGATTTTTGGCAAGGTGTATAGCACTCTGGCTATCATAATAAAGAACGGCATTCCTCTGCTTCAAACCCAGCTCTTCCAGGCACCAGGTCAACCAAATCATCTCCTTGCTGGCTTCAATCACTGTGACATACTCTGCCTCAGTCGTGGACAATGTTACTATCTTCTGCAAATATGAGACCCAGCTCACTGCTGTCGACGCTAAGGTATAAACATACCAGTGGTACTTCGCATCGTATCATAATCACCGGTAAAATCTACATCCACATATCTCTGCAGTACCAACTCCTTTCTCCTAAAATACAGTGGTATATCTGTAGTCCCTCTCAAGTATCGTAATATCCACTTCACGGCCTCCCAATATTGCTTCTCTGGATTACTTGCAAACCTTCTCACAACTCACACTGCATGGACGATATCCGGCCACGTACAAATCATCGCATATATAAGACTACCAATGGCTGATGAATATGACACTCTGCTCATGTGCTCCTTTTTTGCATCTATCTTGGGTGATTGCTCCTCAGATAACTTGAATTGACCTCCAAGGGGCATGCCGATGGGCTTGGCATTCTCCATGTTGAATCTCTGAAGTACCTTCTCGATGTATTCATCCTGACTCAACTTCAACGTCCCTTCAGCTTCATATCGATTGATTTACATCCCATGAATTTGCTTCGTTGCACCCAGGTCCTTCATAGCAAACTCTTTCGCTAACTGCTTCTTTAATTTGTTTATCTCTTTTAAACACGGTCTTGCAACTAACATGTCATTAGCATATAATAATAATATAATATAGTTAGACTCGAACCTCTTGAAGTAGAACTCGAACCTCTTGAAGTAGCAACAATGATCTGAATTGCATCTTCCATAGCCATTGCTCTGCATGAAGTTATCAAACTTCTTGTACTATTGTCTCGGAGCCTATTTCAAACCGTACAAGCTTTTCTTGAGGCTACACACCACCTCTTCCTTTCCTTCTTCTATAAAGTCAACATGTAGATTTCTTCATTCAAGTCTCCATGAAGAAAGACAGTCTTCACATCTAACTGTTCAAGATAGAGATTTTCAGCAGCTACTAAGCTCAACACCACTCTGATAATTGTAAACTTCACAACGGGAGAAAATATCTCTGTATAGTCCACTCCTTCCCGCCGTTGGAACCCTTTCATAACTAATCTGGTATTGTACCTCTTACTTCCATCAATATCCTGTTTGACCCGATAGACCCATTTGTTATGTAAAACTTTCTTCTGTGCAGGTAGCTGGGCTAACTCCTATTCATTCGAGTGTAGAGAATCCATCTCTTCTTGTACTGTCTGCTCCCACTGTTGAGATTCACTAACTTGCATAGCCTCCTCATAACACTATGGTTCTTCGCTATCTGTTAGAAGTAATAATCAAGTGATGGAAGATATTTGGGATTCGGTTTGGACCCTGGATGACCTCCTAAGCTCCACGTCCTGGGTAGTAGTCTTTGCACCTAGAGTCTTCTATGTTCTTCTATCAAAACTGACACTGTCTCCCCATCTAGATGTTCCTCCAAATCTATATACTCGGATCCACCTGTATCCTTAGTACTGCTCTCACTACTTTGACTATCATTAGCATTTTCCCTGTCCTTATACATCACTTCTTCATTGAATATCACATCTTTGCTCCGATGATTTTCCTGTTCTTCTCATCCCAAAGACGATATCTGAACTCATCAATACGTATCCAATGAATGTACACTTCTGTGACTTAGCTTCTATCGTGTCCCTGACATGGTCACTGATATGAACATATGCCACGCAACCAAATACTCAAAAATGTGAGAGATTAACCTTCTTACCACTCCAAACCTCTTCTAGAATACTAAAATCTAATAGAACTGATGACCCATGATTAATCAGATAAGTTATCGTATGCACCTTGTCTGTCCAAAACATCTTAGGTTGATTTGCATGTAAACGCATGCTCCTCACATGCTCTGTCAACGTCCTGTTCATCCTCTCTGCAACATTATTCTATTGCAGTGTCCCTGGAGTAGTCCTCTCTAAACGAATTCCATTCAGGTCACAAAACTTTTTGAACTCCTCCAGCTCGTATTCTCTACCATTGTCTGATCTCGGATACTTTACTTTTAGATCTGTCTCGTTCTCTACCATAGCTTTCCACTTCTTAAAGATCCTGAACACCTCTGACTTGTGCTTCATGAAGTATACCCACACCTTCCTCGAGTGACCATCAATAAAGGTGACATAGTATGCCAAACCGCCAAGAGAAGACATGCTAGCTGGACCCCAAACATCTGTATGGACAAGCTCTAGCTTCTAAGCTTTAGGTGATCTCCCACTCTTCTGAAAGCTGACCCTCTTCTGCTTCTCATAGATGCAATCCTCTCAAACACCAACTTCAACTGAATTAATGCTGGTTAGCTTTCCCTGTGAGTGTAAAATCTTCATACCCTTCCCACTCATGTATCGAAGCCTATTGTGTCATAGATCTGCACTCTCCTTGCCAGCTGCAATTACGAGGGTGTTGTTAGGTCTCATGTTATGAGCCTACATCTTCTAATCTTGTTTTGATGATTACAAACAATTCCTAATATTGTTTGTCTAGTGTTTATATTTCTTATTAGGTATTCTAGACAAACAATATAATGGAGGACTGGATGGAATATGAGCTACAACGATGATATCCAAAGGAGGTTGGCGGAATGTCGGTGAAGCCTTGCAATTCATGTTAAAGATCCAAGTCAAGCTTCATCCGCAAGTGTACCAAGATAGAGCTTCGTTGAAGATCACAAGCTTGGGTATATTTAGTTTAGGCTTTTATATTATGTGTGTTAGATACTCTAAGCTCAATATCATATACACACACATATTTGGTTTCTATGCATATATATAGTTATATATATATACATACAAGTGTTTTAGATTTTGATGTTTACATATACATACACGTATTTGGTTTCTAAGCTCAAATATTGTATTCTCAGTTTATAGACTTAACAATCATCATATACATATTTTATCAAGTCTATATAATCATTGTGCAAAGCTTCAAAACATTGTTTATGTCAAAACATCAAACTTCATGTATATCACTTTTTCATGTTTTGAATACTTTTGCAAAATAATGAGATTTCATAATTAGGAAATGCAAATTGGAAAATTCTTTTTGTAACATGTTCAAAATTTACAAACATTTCTTAAAGTTTCATCAAGTTTGGAATTGATTTGTTATGTTTAAAGGAATTTACAAATTCACGTTTTCGTTCGTGCACATGTTCGTGCATGTTTTACAAAACTGATGAGTTTTCACAAATGAGAAGTGATACTTGATAAATTCTTTCTCTGAAATGTTTATCTACATGTTTAGAAACTTTCCTCCAGGTTTTACTATTTTTGGAGTTGATTTACTGTATCAAATTGATTTTACAAAATCGTGTATGTCTGCAGTTTTTCAGAAACTGTAAATCTGTGTTCAAACATTTATTTCTCTCAACTGGGAAATGATTTTTCAGAAATTCGTTCCCTGACATGTTATTCTACATGTCTATAACATTCCCACAAAATTTCATAATTTTTGGAGCTCATTTACTATTTTTAATTGATTTTACAAAACCAGATACGCATAATTTTCAGCATCTGCCAGAAACTGCATATGTCATGAGTCGACCCTCAGTCGACTCATCAGTTAGCCGTTGCACAGTAACGGCTAGTTTCCTGTTTTGTTTATTTTTGGGTTTTTGGTCTTTTTGCTTGGGTTTTTGCTGATATTTTGGGTTGTTATAAATACCCCATTGCATTCAACTCTCCTATTAACTAAGAGAATGTTTTAAGAAAGTTTAACAAGGGTTTAAAGTTTGATTAAGTTTGTTTAAAGTGTGTTTATAAGCTTTTAAGCAATTGAGTGTTTGAGTTTGTGAATTCAATTCTACAAGATCTTGAGGAGATCATCTTTTGGAGTTTGAGCAATCAACTATTCTCCCTCCATCTCTTGTCATCCATTGAGAAGTTTTCTAAACTCCTTTCTAGCTTTATATTTATTTATTTGATCATCATCTTATTAAAGCTAGTTTTATATTGAGTTTAGATTTGATTAATCTCTTTGTACACACACAACCATTGAGCTTATTGTATTTACATTCATAGTATAATTTTGGGTTGTGGGGTTTGTGACTTAGAGTTGTGCTTAATTGAGTTCTCGCCTTGTATTAGAGAACAAATCATTTGTTGTGAGCTTCATTGTGAGATCACTTGTATTACACTAGTACTCCAAGAGGAGTGTGTGGTGAGAGATGGGGTTGTCCCAAGAGTAGTGGCGTCGGTAGCCTAGAGAGAGGTGATAATTCCGAGCACTTGAGGGAGACACGGGCTAGAGATCAACACTTGAGGTGGTAGTTAGTGTAGTTACATTGTGAGATTGTAGAGTTTTCGGTTAGCTAGAAAACCGAGTGTGTAGAGAAGTTCCGGCTTCCAAACCAGGTGTGATAGTGGAGATCTCCTCGAGGTGAGGATCGGGGACGTAGGTCAGGCGGACCGAACCTCGTGAACATATCTTGTGTTTGTGATTGCTTTGGCGTTCGTTTATATTCGTGCTTATTGTTTATATCGCCTTTGTCAATTGCTTGTTTATATTGTCCACTATATTGTTTCACCCTTGTTTATATTTATATATCCTTACACATATATTGTTCATATCTCTTTTGCTAGGATATATTTATTAATAAGTTTTTAATTTGGCATAAATCAGATTAGATTGGCATAAACCCTATTCACCCCCCTCTAGGGTTCCTTCCTAGCGGCATTAGGGTTCTTTCAGGTGTCACTCACATGTGAGTAAGGTAGAGAGTTCTTGTTTTGTTACCGCGGGTAACCACCATAGTACCGTTGGAGATCTTTCATGAATCCTCGGTGAATATTGGAACATAGCCATCCGATCCGAGCTAGTTAACCGAAATAAGAATCCTCTTCAGCTTTAGTACATGTCTAACATTCTTCAGATTCCACTTAGAGCCATTCATCTGAATTTGCACGTCGTCTTTTCTAACAATACTGCAAGGATCATTGTCCCCCTAAGTATACTTTCCCAAAGTCCCCTGCTACATAGTTCTGGAGAAGCTTCCTATTAGCAATAGCGTGGAATAAGGCTCCTGAATCAATAACCCATGAATAAAAATCGTTATTCATAGCAAGGATCAATGAATCTTGCACGATATAAACCTCCTGCTCATTCGCATCCTTATTTAGCGCTTTGCAAACTGAAGACATTTAGCCCTCCTGGCTGTAGTTCCAACACTTCCCTTTGATAGTCCTCACCTTCAAATTTGACCTCTTCTTCTTTGACTTCGATCGATTCCTATTCTGGTTACCTTTCTTCTGGCTTCGACCTCTTTGCTCAAGATTTAGAGCTGAACCTAAACCTTTTAATTCGGAGGATTTTCTTCTAACCTCCTCGGATAGAATCATGCTGACAACCTTGCTCAGCTTCAAATTCTCCTTCCCCACCGAGTTACTAATTATGGTCACGCAACCTACGCAACTATCCGACAACTGTGATAGAATCAAAAGGGTCTGCACTTCGTCATCAAACATGATGTCAACGGAGATAAGTTGATCAACGATCGTATTGAACTCGCTGAGATGCAACGTGAAGGAGTATCCTTCTGTCATCTTGAGGTTGAAGAGTGTCTTAACGAGATGCACCTTATTTGCGGCTGACATGTTCTCGTACATCATCGTGAGTGCTTCCATAAGCCCCACTGTCATCTTCTCCTTTAAAATATTGTGGGTGATTGATTTCGCAAGCGACAACCAAATCTGCCCTAGACCCTTCCAATTTAGCATTTCCAAGTCCTCATCTGATTCCTCTTTCTTCTTTCTTTTTGCTTTTCTCATCAACGGATGGTAAAGATCCTTCTGGTATAGATAGTCCTCCATTTGTGACTTCCAGTAGACGAAGTCTGATGCGTCAAACTTCTCGATCTTTGATTTGCTTTCTTCTATCATCTCTTTCAAAACACAAACTTTTGTCAAACGAAACTCTGATACCAGTTGTTGGGGTTGAACACACGATACCCCGTGCCCTTCCATATCTTGTGTTAAAAGTAGGAAAGAAAGAAATCACAACAAATAAAAATACTTGCAGCAAATAAAGAACAAAAGAAGAAAACATAAGATTTAAGGAAGTTCGGCAAACGTGCCTACATCCTCGGGAGCCACACTCGAAATTCTTTGATTAATTGAAGAAGATTACAATGCTCGCAATAGGCCACTTTCTCTAAGATCTCTGATCTCAAAGTGCTGTTAAAACCCTCTCAAAGACGTCCTCACATAACCCTAAAAATGTTTTAGGAAAAATATATATACTCAGTCCAAAAACAGAATCCAACCAGAACCAGGAAACTACCAGACCTGATATCGGTCGACTGATAGTATTGCATCGGTCGACCGATAGTATGCTTTGGTCAACCGTACAAAACTTTGTTTTCTACAGGATTCTCGTGCACCTTTTCGGTCGATCGGGGCAAGTTCATCGGTCGACCGTCCCGAAACTCCTGTAATGTTTTTGACTTCACATCAGTCGACCGGTGTCACTGCATCAGTTGACCGACCAGAGCAGATTTTACTACTCAGTTTCTTGTAGTCGATTCGGTCGACCGATCCATGCATGTTGGTCGACCAAAGGTGAGTTTTTCTGTTTTGTTGATTTTGATCTAGGTTTGGGTCTACATTTCTCGAAACTAACCAGCCAAATGTTTGTCAGCCTTTTTTTTGAAAAGGCAGGTAGGGTAACCTAACCAACCAAGTCCTCAACAACACTCTGTCTCAAAAACAAAGGAACAGAAACAGACCAAAAACAAGAGGACAAACAGTCAACCGACTTAGTTAGGGAATGATCAACATCATTACCAGTGCGCTTTACATAAGAAACTTTAGCGTAGCCAGTAATAGTAAGACCAACGCGAACTTCATCTGCAATAGGATCTAAAGAAACAAAAGGAGAAGGAGAGTCCATCAAAGAGATAATCTTTAGAGAGCTAATTTTCACCACTAAGATCCTCCACGCCGAACAAAACGAATATAATGTTTGTCAGCCTTTTGATCGCAAACTGTAAGGGACAAATTAAGCTAGTATACAGTTATGATAAAATGCCGACAGCTACCAAACATTATAAAATTATATAGTCATGTTAATTACAACAACTATCATAGCAATTATTTAGTAACATAAGGATCATGTAGAGATTTGCATGATGACCAGATCTTGATTTCTGATCACTTGCCCTCATTGAATTTGTTGCCTTCTAAAATTTAATCCCCTTTCCTAATTAAAGGGATCTTTCTCTTAAACTACTACTCATAGCTGTCATGATCTCAACTTACCATACTAATCTCATTCATTGTGTGTAGATATTTTTATTGTGCATCAACCAAAGAAGACGTAGAAGGAGAAGAGGAATATAAATAATTTCAAATAATTAACGTCGTTACTACAATGGTGTAAGTCAATTATAATCGCCTATGAAATATTTTATTACATTTACACCCATGGACTTTGATCTTATTTTAGGGCTTATTTGTTTGGACGGAAGTAGCTAAAGTAAATGAAGTATGTGCTATTTCTATTACTTTCTAGAAAAAAAATATGAATCTTTCTCTCTAAAAACTACTTCCGGTACTTCCTTAAACGCTAACATGGCGCCATGTGTCATATCTACTTCTTGAATCTTTTTCCTCCCTCAATGCTCAGAAGTACCTCGAAATTAGCTAAAATTGAGCCAATTTAAGAATAAAGTTATTTTTGTTATTGCATGGATATTCACTATTTCTAAATAAAATCCCAAAAGGCCATAAAAATTTAATTTTTTTTAAAAGATTCTCTTTCTCTCTTCCTAATAATATTTATAATTGCTACCAAACAAAAAAGTGAATGAAGTGGAAGAAACAATATTTCCTCTACTTCCAAAAACTTATGAAACAAACAAAAAAGATAGTACTTTTGCTACTTCTTACTTCATAATTTTAGAAATATTCAATTTGATTTACTTCTTACTTTTGATACTTCCTATCAACCAAACAAGCTAAGTTGAATTGAGATGATCCATGGGATCATGGCACGGTAAAATACTTTTTGGTCTTTAGTTTACCAAAAAAAAAAGTTTCTCTATAATTAAATTGAGGGTGAAGATGTAACACCGTATGAGATTCAGGGGGTTCAAGTGATAAAATAAATAATGGAGTATAAATTGCCATATCACATGGTACGATACATAGTGTGAAAGTGCAATAAACCCTAAAAAATAATTAGAAACAAAATTTTCTTAAGATGCAGTTCCTTAGAAGCATCAACTGCCTTATGAAGTTTTCTTTTTCTTTAGTTTACGTTTGTCATTTTCCTTCTTATGTCTAAGAGTCTGAAAAATATACTCATGGTTTGACAAAATTAAATAAGATTCACATTTGAATAAATCAGATCACGCTCAATGTACAGCTCAGGCATGAGAGCAAGTTCTATCGTTCTATGTGTACTCACTGACTCTTTCACCTTTCTCACTATTTTCTATTTAATTAAGGACAAAAGAGAGTTAAAAAATATTTACATGAATAAATGGACCAATCATTCAACTAATAACTATAGATGGTAAACTATTACCTAACACATCCAACAAAGACTTATTTACATGTTAATTAGACTATCGGCTTATTTAAAGTCCATCATTGATTAAATAGTTTAGTTACGTATTAAGGAGAAAATGTTTGTAATGTAGCTCTCTTACGAGTGCATTTCATCAGATTTCTTTGATTGCACAATTTTATAGAAAAGTTTTCTCAAAATGTCTAACAATGACAATTCTGTAATTAAAATTTTTCTATAGATTTCCGTAAACTTTGTTTGGTTCAAAAAAATTTACAGAAATGTTTTCTGTAAAGTACAAAAAATACCAAAATTTACTATAATTAATTTACTCTCAAAATGAGCGGAAATCACCCAGAAATCTGACACCACATTGACACTTTTCTATAAAGTTGATAATTTTCTATAAATTTAGGGGTGTTTGGTTCAATTTCTACAAATTATAGAAAATCTTGTTTTGAACCAAACAAGCACAGTAAAAAAAATTAAAAAATTTGGTACTTTTTGACTTCTCAAAAATTTTCCTATAACATTTTTAAGAAATACAAGGAAACCATATTTTAGGTGGAAAACATTTCCTATAGTTTGTAGAAATTGAGCCAAACACCCCCTAAGATAAATTCTTCATCATGCATTTTATCCTTTATATACATTCTATATATAGAGTAGTGACTACACAAGTCTGTTTACGCTATTTTAACATTATCAGAGAAATGTATAAGGTCCAATTTTTTATAACATTTTTCATACCTATCAAGGAGAAAGACGAGAACTCTATCACGAAATCTAGTTAATCATCTTTTTGTATATACTAGTATAGTGCACATGCTTTGTACGTGCACATTTTATAATTTAATATTCTATTTTTAACAAATTAATATATAAATATTTTACAAAGTTATTTTATTACACCATGATTAAAATTTTTAAGTTATACTAATATTAGTACTTATGCTATTATTAACATACATTTAAAGTTATTTAAATTTGCTTCTTGTTATTATGTTATTAAATAATTTATTTAAGTGTATAATTATTAAATAATAATGTAATCATTGGTTTAACTCTATTGATATAACTAAAAAATTTATAATTCTAATATTTATATTTTGTACAAATTTTATTACAATATCTATTAAATAATGGCAATAATATTTAATATTATATGACTTTATGTTCCAAAGAATATTACCTTGTTTGATAATTATATCATCCTAGCAATAAAAAATTAAACGGTATAAATTAAAAATACTGTAATTTAGGAAAAATACTTTATATAAAAATATTAGATAGTTAAAGTTTATGAGACATTTACTTTCCAAAGAAAGTGCATGTATCACAACGTTTAAGGATCCAATATTTTTATATAAAGTATTTTTTCTAAATAAAATAATTTTTAATTCAAAATATCCAAATTTTATTACTAAGATGATACTATAATATCAAAAAAGGTAATAGTCCTTACATTATAAAGAATCAATCCTTATTTATACTATTATTAATAATTATAATAATGTATAATAATTTATTAAATAAATAAGTTTGTTATTTTAATAAAATTAATAATTCCTTATAATAAATTATAATATTTTTATTAATTTTATTATCATTATAAATTATTAATATATTCTAGTGAATGACCATGTATTTTGGAGAAAAGAAAAGAAAAGTGTATGTCTCATAAATTTCAAGGATCAAAATATTTTTATAAAAATTAACTTTCCAAAATAAATATATTTTTAAATTATAACTTTCAAATTTTTATTACTAAGACGATATTAATTATCGAATAAGGTAATATTATTTACAACATAAAAAAATAGCCCCTATTATAATATTATTAATAATTATAATTACGTACTATATAAATAAATAATTATGGAAAAATTGCTTCAAGGCCCCAAAAATAAAAACCTGATGTGTCCTAACCCCCTGAACTTTTTCTAATGTGCATTAGCCCCAAAAATGAAAAGTTCATGTGAGTCAGCCCTATTTACAGTTCCCAAGAGAAAAAATCTCATAAAAACCCTAAACTACCCTCTTCTTCCTCAGATCTTCTTCTTCTCCTCTCATCTCCTCTTCCACCCTCTCTCCAACGTCGCTGGGAACCTCCAACACGGCCACTACCTCCACCTCCCCTCGATCTCATGGACTCCATCCTCATTCGTAGCCCCCGATGCCACCATCGCGCTGCCTCCAGCTTCGGGTGGAAGCCATGCCTCTACTTCGCCAGGGGGTTCTGCAAGAATGGAAGCAGCTACAGGTTCCTCCACGACCTCAACAAGGACAAACTCGATCTCGGTCTTATAATGTCTGTAGAGGTTGAGATCAAGGGTCTCTCTGTTGCCTTTCTCCTCCTCTCCCTTCGCATTTGGGGCTGCTCATTTGCCCCGAAAAAGGAACAACCATTTATGATTTGCCCCAAAATGAATACCCATTTGTGATTTGCCCCGATAACTGATAACTATGATTGTGCAAAAGACCTTCCTTTTCTGGTTTTTTT
>BQKN01037367.1:0-16564 GCA_022839385.1 Asparagus kiusianus
AATTGAGCTGGGTGATGTAGACTAAGTGGTGGAGAAGTTCATGGACCGGTCGGGCGGCTAGAAGTCCAAATGGAAGCCGGGAAAGCATTTTGACATGCACATGATGAACGAGCTGCATCTCCCAATTTGTAAGGCAAATTCGAGCTTATAATATATGAAAATCACTTATCTCAATGAGATGGAGCTAGCCAACCAAAAACAGTCAAAGTTCGATTTGTGATACTAGAGTCGCAAAATTCTTTCCAGATCAAGAGATATTTGGTAGTTTGCTATTTGAAAAGAAAAGTATGGGTCTGTTTTGATTAGGAAACTAATCATGTGTGACCTTAATTTAACCAATTTGTTTCCTCACTCATAGGAATTATTTAGGATAATTTTTAATACTTTTTATTTTTTTAGTAAATTCTATGCTTTGAGGAGTCAGTTATATTTAGTAGTAGATTAGGGTATTATAGTAGTACATATTTACAATTATCTTGTTTCTTCTCTGGAAACTTTCTTGTTAGGTGTTCTAGTTTGTAAATAAACCCTTTGTGCACAATAGTATTTGTTATTAATGAGAGTTATTTTTCTCCTCAAGCTTTCTGTTCTAACATTATATAAGAAGAGGAATGTAAATCCTAGAGATATTATTTTACTTTTCTTCTTCTATATATCTTCACGGATTTGTAGATAATTTTCATGGTATATTTGAAGAGCCCTTTGGTGGATTCCAAAGTTTTACTTCTGCACCGTGTCACTACGTTTCTATTTGATTTATATTCATCCTCTTTGATTCCTGTGAAGAGAAACGACAATCAGGAAAATTACAGGATGACAGATTTTGTTACTGTCCGGTCGATCGCGGCAACATGTGCGGTCGACCGAAAACGTGAACAAGACAGGGATGAGTTTCTAACCATGACCGATCGACCACGATAGTCGACCGCCAGACCCTGTAGTGAATTTTGGTTTCTGTCGATTGGTTACGGTAGACTGTTGCGGTTGCCCACCAGACCCTGTAATTGATTTTGGTTTTTGTCGTTCGTGGCGGTCGACCATGGGACTTGGTCACAGTCGACCGCGATTCATACTGGGCCTTAGGCTTTGTTTCATGTTTGCTTTGGGATTATGTTTTGGTATATATATATATATATATATATATATATATAATTTTATAGGGTTTCTAATCATGGATTAGAGAGTGTTCTAAGCATATTGAGAGAGAGAATTTGTGAGTAAGTTGAGAGATCTTTTGGTTGGGTTAGTTTGAGTGTTTGAGAGATTTGTATCCCTTTGTACTCTCCTTGATTTAGTAGAATCTCCTCATCCTCTCCCCGTGAACGTAGGCAAATTACCGAACAACGTATATCTCTGTATTTGCGATTGGTTTGTCGCATTTTAGATTGGATTGCACTCATGTTTGGTTTGTTAATCTTCTCTCATGGCTTACGAACTCGTCGGTGTGCGAGCACGCTTCCGCAAAGAAGCGCAACAATTTGGTATCAGAGCTCAGATTAAAGATCTAGGGTTTTGGCATTGTGTGGAGGAAGATTCGTTGTAGAAGCTTGGTTCTTGGAGTTCTAGGCTTCGGTGGAGATAGTGTTTGGGGTTGCCATTGAAGATTTCGCTTTCCTTGTGTGGTTAGGAGATCTACTTGGAATCCGTTCAAGGGTTCAGTTGGGTAACTTCTAAATTCTATCAAGTTTGAATTTTTTTTTCTCTACAATTTAGAGTTTGTGAGTATGGGAGAAGAAGTTAGTGAAAGCAGCAAGATGGCGGGTACAGTTCAAGTTGGTTTTTAGAACACCAAGATTAGTGTGGTTAAATATGACGGCAAGATTAATTTTGGTTTGTGGATGAGCGACGTACAGGATGCGCTCAATGCTCAGAATTTGGATGAGACCATCATGGTCCATGAGTGGCCACCAAAATATAAAGAGGCGATATGAGAAAAGATGAGTAGGAACGCTTGTGGGGTGATCAGGTCCTATTTGGAATATATAGGAGCTGAAGTATGATGTGATTGTGGTAAAGTCTGTAATAAAGATGTGGGAGATTCTCAATAATAAGTACCTCATGAAGAGTGTTAAGAACCATTTGTACTTGCTGCAAAGATTATTTAGATTTCAGATGTTCAGGGGCATCTCACTAGCAGTTTATGTGAATAACTACACTGAGTTGTTGCGGACTTGGCCAATATGGATGAGAAGATTACGGATAAGTACAATGCTATTATTCTTTTGGGCTCATTACCGGATGAGGAGTGTGATACATTCATGCTTACTTTGTTGAATGAGAGATCTTCTATCACATATAGTGAAGTTAATAATGCTTTGACAAACTATTATTTGAGGAGAAAGGACAAGGAGACTTTCCGCGCTAGTATTTCAGGAGAGGCCTTATCAACGAAAGGTAGAAGCCCATATCCGAGAGGTGGTAATAGGAACAGGTCAAAGTCTAAAGGTAATCACCAGTTAGCAAAGAACCAGTGTGTGTTCTACAAGGAACAGGAACATTGGAAAAGAGAATGCTCGAGGCTCGAGGAGAAGGAGAATAGCAATAAGAAGGGCTTGAAAACCAATGAGGTGAATGTTGTGAAAGGCGATGATTCCGACGATTTGAGTTTTTCTCTATTGATTACTCCGGAGATAAATCATGTGGATGCATCAGATTAGATGCTTGATTCTGACGCTACTTATCATTTGACTCCTATGAGAGATTGGTTTGCATCATTTGAGAGACTCGATGGGGGTATTGTTGTCATGGGAAATGATCAATCCTGTGGCATTTGTGGAATAGATACTGTGAGGATTCTGATACATGATGGAGTAGTCCGTGAATTGAAAGAAGTGAGACTTGTTCCTCAGCTGAAGAAGAATCTTATTTCTATTGGAGCTTTAGACAAATGGATTCAAGGTGACATTTGAGGATGCTGTAGCAAAGGTTGCTAAGAGATCATTGATGGTGATGAAGGGAGTCCGTAGTCGGAACATATATTATCTGAAAGGGAGCATTGAGGTTGATCAGGTAGTTTTAGCTATTTCAGAGGCGGACATAAGTAGACTTTGGCACTACAAGTTAGGGCACACAGGAGAAAAGTCATTGCAGGCTTTGTGCAAGTAGGGGCTATTGAAAAGAGCCAATAGTGAGTAAGTTGAATTCTGTGAGCACTGTGTTCTTAGCAAGAAGATGAAGGTAAAGTTTAGAACATCCATTCATATGACAAGAGGCACTTAGACTACGTGCACATAGATGTTTGGGGTCCCACCAAGATGACATCACTTAGTGGTCGATATTGGTTCGTCACGTTTGTAGATGACTATTCTAGGTATTGTTGGGTGTATAACATAACAAAGAAGAATGAGTTCTAGAGATATTTGTGGAGTGGAAAAAGAGATTGGAACTGCAGACTGGGAGAAAGATCAAGACAATGAGATCCGAAAATGACGGAGAGTACACTTCAAACTCCTTTCAGCTGCTATGTCGAGACGATGGCATAGAGAGGTACTTCATAGTTAGTCACACACCGTAGCAGAATGGGGTAGCAGAAAGGTTGAATCAGTCTTTGCTGGAGAAGGTTTGATGTTTATTATCGCAGAGTGGTTTGGAGAAGATCTTTTGGGCTGATGCACTATTATATGCAAGCCACTTCATTAACAGGCTGCATTCATCTGTGATTGAGGGGAAGACCCCTATGGAGATGTGGTCGGGAGAGCCAGCACATGACTATGACCAGCTCAAGGTATTTGGGTATACTGCATTTTATCATGTTAGAATAGATAAATTGGAACCTCGAGCTAGGAATGTCATATTTATAGGATTCAAGGATGGTGTCAATGGATACATGCTATGAGATCCAGTTAATAGAAAAAGTATGCTGAGTAAAGATGTCACGTTCGATGAGGCTTCTATCTTAAAGCTTCCCAGCTCTCATCATGTGGAGAGCGACCCGATGGAGGAGATATCGCAGGTGGTGGAGATCGATACAACTCCACATTATCCAGATAGTATAGTATTCATTAGAGTGCCAATTGAGGTGACATCAGATGAGTACAGCGACGAGGCTGATTACATTCAGAGAGGCTGAGCAGAATTCGGAGGCTGATTCGTGACAGGTAGCTATGCAGGAGGAGATAAAGTTTTTTCACAAGAACGATACATGGGAGCTTGTTAAGCTTCTAAAGGAGCAGAAGACAAGTGGTTGCAAGTGGGTATACACGAAGAAGGAGGGTATTGAAGGCACTCCAATGAGGTTCAAGACGAGGTTGGTTGTAAAGGGCTATGCACATGAGGAAAGCATTGATTATAACAAGGTTTTTTCTCCGATGGTGAAGCACTCTTCGATTCGGATATTACTAGCTTTGGTAGCACAATATGGTTTGGAGTTAAATCAGTTGTATGTGAAGACGATATTTCTTCATGGCGATCTTGATGAAGAAATATATATGACTCAGACATTAAGATTTTGATCTGCAAAGAATGATAAGTTGGTTTGCAGGTTGAAGAAATCGCTATACGGTTTGAAGCAACCTCCTCGATAGTGGTATAGGCGATTTGATGATTTCATGATTGATCATTCATACACTCGGAGCCAGTTTGATCCTTGCGTGTATTATCGCAAGTTAAAAGGAGGTGCGTACATTCATTTGTTGCTTTATGTTAATAACATGTTGGTTGCTTCTATTTCCAGATCCTCTATAGACGACTTGAAGGCACAACTTTCAAAGGAGTTTGAGATAAAGGATTTGGGTGAGAAAATCGCATTTTGGGGATGGAAATCGGCAGAGACAAAGAGAATGGCAGAATTTGTTTGGCACAGGTGGCTTATTTGAAGAAAGTACTACAGTGGTTTAATATGAGTATGGAGATGAAGCCAGTTAGTGTATCTTTGGTAGCCTATTTAAAGTTTTCAGCTAACCTTTCATTAAAGACAGTTGAAGATCGAGAGTTGATGTCGAAGACTCCATATGCGAGTGCAGTTGGAAGCTTGATGTACGCGATGGTATGTTGGAGATGGATAAGGTGCATCTGCAACACTCATGCTATCACACTCATGCGCATGATTGTTGAGGCCGTTGACGACTATTTGGATGAACTATGGGAGGCTTAATCCCTTAGGAGAGGGGCTACGTAGATAACCACATTGGTGTAGCTGAGTTTGGAGAGATGACGCATTGATGCTCTTTGTTTGGTGTCGGCTCAGCTTTGGGAAAAATTCACCGAGGTGGAGAATTGAAGAGAAACAGCAATCAGGAAAATTACAGGATGACATATTTTATTTCTGTCCGGTCAACCACGGCAACATGTGTGGTCGACCGGAAACGTTTACAAGACAAGGATGAGTTTCTGACCATGACCGGTAGACCGCGACGGTCGACCGCCAGACCCTGTAGTGAATTTTGGTTTCTGTCAATTGGTTACGGTCGACTGCCGCGGTCGTCCGCCACACCTTGTAATTGATTTTGGTTTCTGTCATTTTTGGCGGTCGATCGTGGAACTTGGTCGCGGTCGACCGCGATTCGTACTGGGTCTTGGGCTTTGTTTCCGGTTTGATTTGGGATTGTGTTTTGATATATATATTTAAACACGGTTTTCTAGGGTTTCTAATCAGAGATTAGAGAATGTTCTGAGCATATTGAGAGGGAGAATTTTTGAGCAAGTTGAGAGATCTTTTAGTTGGGTTAGTTTGAGTGTTTGAGAGATTTGTAACCCTTTGTACTCTCCTTGATTTAGTGGAATCTCCTCATCCTCTCCCCGTTACGGACTCGTTCGGTGTGCGAGCGCGCTTCCGCAAAGGCGCACAACATCCTCTAGCTAAATGGTTCCTTTTCGCGTCATTGATGTAAAGTATGAAATCCTATCTGGTGTCCCCATCAAATAATTAAACAAAGTAAGATGACTTGCCCATTATTTTTCCCGGAAAGTTACCAGAGTCTAATTAAATCACAATAATTGGTAGGATCTAGTCTTCAAGGCGCCCTCCAATCTATTTGACCTTTGCTATATTAAGAAAAAAAAGGGTGGGGGATAAAAAATAAACTTCCGCTCAACTTCCAAACAAGCAATTAACACTTCTGATCTCCTCAAGCCGTTTATATACATGTTACTATCTAACAATCTTATTCAGCGCTCCCCTCTCCTTTGTAATTCCATGGGTGACGTCCATATGATCGCAGGCTTAATGTCCTTCGTGTTCGTCATGCTTCTCCTCTTCTGCTGCTATGCCTGCGATCTCCACAAGTGCTTTTGCAATCGAGTCATTGCGACCGACGTTGCTCTGTTGTCGAACGTTGAAAATGTGCCGATGAGTCCGGAGGTTATTGAATCTCTGCCTGTTTTTGTTTGTGGTCAGATGGCGGAGGACGACAAGTCAGATTGTGCCGTGTGTATAAATGAAGTTACGGTGGGAGAGAAGGTGGTGCGTTTACCGAGATGTCGCCATTGTTTTCATAAGGAGTGTATTGATATGTGGTTCTGTTCTCACTCCACTTGTCCTCTTTGTAGAGTTGTTGTAGCCTTGGAGGATGGTAACATGCAGCAGGTTGTATGATCAGTCTAGTGCTGTACTTGCGGTGCGTATGCGTACGTTATCGACAAGAAGTGTTGCAAGATTTGATTGCTTTATTATGAACTTAAGCCAGAGTCATATCACATGAACAGGGATGGATAGATCTTACAGTGAACTTAAGCCAGAGTCATATCACATGAGCAGGGATGGATAGATCTTACAGCTTGTTTGGATTCAAGCAATTGATTTGAAATTCTAAATTGGAGCTAATTTCAGTGTTTGGATTCAAAAAAAATTTCAATTTCTGTAATTGGCTTATTTCCCTTAGGCTTTTAACTCTATAATGGGTTGGGAATTGTAAATTACTACAAGGCAGGTATCATTTTGAATTCTGATCTTGTTTCTGAGCTCGCAATCGTCGCTCGAACTCTCTCAAACTCGCGGCCCGTTCTCGATCTCCCTATCTCAACTTGTGATCTCTCTAACTTCAAAAAAAAACTTGTGATCTCTCCGATATCTCTCTCTGATGAAACCCTAGATCTGATCTCTCTCTCTCTCCCCCTCCACCCCCTCTCTCTCTCTCTCTCTCGCAATCGATTTTTGATTTCTTTGGCAAGCCCTAGATCTGATCGTCATCCGTGACCTCGAGATCCTCCTCGGCTCCAGCCTCCTTCACCGCTCCGCCGACGACTCCTCATCGGCGATCGTGCTTCCACTCCCCGGACCGTCGTCGTCGAAGGCCAATATCGTCCTCTTCCTCAAGGACATCTTCGCCCGGATTCACTCCGCGAGCTAATCCGATCGTATCACGGTACTCTTTTTCTTTCCTCCCCCCCAACCAATTTCAAGAATTAGGGTTTTGCTTCTTTTAATTTGTGGTTATTTCGGTGCAGAGTAGGAATTATACAACATTTTCTGCTATCAAAACAGGAATATAATAATATAAAATCCAAATTAAAGAGTTAGAAAATTCAGGCCTGATCGGGAGCACTCGTGATGTCACTGCCCTAGAAGATTAAGGACCCGCCTATCGTCCTGGCGCAATCTGTCCCCTCTCCCCTAGCGGTAAAAACCCCCAGAATCGGCCGGCCTCTGCACTCGGACGTGAGTCACAGAGCTTATGCTCAGACGAAAACGGTTGCCCAAAATATAAATGTAAATATGTAGCCAAAATTTCTTGGAGAAATGAGAGTGGAGAAAGAAGAGAGCTTAGAAGTTATTCTTCTCTTCGTTGGTGTGTCTCTGAATGAGCTCCACGCCTGCTTATATAGGTGAGGAGAAGTGTAACCCCGCTGAATCCAAGGGACCGTTACGCACAAATCTTGCTTCTGTTACCCGCATGCAGCCGTTACAAAACGTGTAAAACGTGCAAAAATAAAAGATTGAGAAGCAAAAATGTGTACGTGTGCGGTGCGGTGTGGCGTGGCGCGCGCATGCGGGTGAGGCGTGGTGTGCGTGCGCGCGCGTGTGTGAGATAGATATGCAAAGCCCACAAAACCCAAAACACTATTCAAAGCCCAATAAGGAGAGAACCATTATATACCCTATACTATTTATCTCATTTTCCAATGTGGGACTATTCACAAAGGTAAAATTACCTTTTCATGAACAAAACATCCAACAGTCCCCCCCAAAAGGCAATATTGACTAAAATTCAAAAATAATAAATCAATAAATCACAAAATAAACATAGGTTGAGCAACCTTTCGTATCGTGAATTCGGGAGAGGTAGCTTTCGGTTTTGAACCTTTCCTTAGTGAGTTCATCGCCACCTGAGGAACATAATGGACTAGGCCTTGAATTAGGTCCCTTGGATCAGGTATTGATAAAAACACACACAATACATTTTCATCTATTGAGCTAAGCGGGTTGAGCGTTAAAAGCCATGCTCATAAAAAACCGACTCATAAGAGTTTTTAGGGGTCAGCCCTACCCCCCCCAACCGCGACTATCATGGTTTCTCTCACGTAGGTAAGTCCTCAAATGGTACTACAGCTGTTTATTTAATAACCCCTACAATACACATGTTGGACTTATTAAGAGTAAAACTCAGCCTAGCCAGTTGTATCATAAGAGCATCGTCATCATAGAGAAGGGGTAGTAGCAAATGCTACATAATGATATATAAATATATCTAGGTCGATGCTCCACACAAGAGTCACTTGTCCAGCTTGTTTCTACCACATTGAACTGACATTGGGACTATGTCTCCAAATAAGGGTTGGGTTGCCGCTGTCAGTGGCCTCATTTATGGGCTTAACCCCATCTCCCTCGATGAATCCAGAACCACACTCCTGGATAATCCATTAGTCAAAGGGTCAGCAAGATTTTTTTCAGACTTTACAAAGTTCAAGATCACAACTTTTCCTAATAGGCATTGTACAGACTTATATCTTATTTGAATATGTCTGTTATGTTTTTTATTTACATGTATTTACTTTAGAAGCTTTATGGTAGATCTAGAATCAGAGTGAATGGAAATAGGATGAGAGGGTTTAGGGACCAAAGAAAATTCAGAGAGAATATCTTTTAACCATTCGGCTTCTGTACAAGTAGTATCAAGAGCAATCAATTCAGACTCCATGGTGCTCCTGGCAATTACAGTTTGCTTACAAGATATCCAGGATATAGCTGCACCACCAAAAGGAAATACATATCCAGATGTACACTTTATACTGTTCGAATCCGTGACCCAGTTGGCATCACTATACCCTTCTATAGCATCAGGATAACCAGTGTAAGTCAAGCAATAGTCAATTGTGCCTTTCAGATATTTGAATACTCTTTCTAAGGTAGTCCAATGATCTTTGCTAGGGTTGCTAGTATATCGGCTCAGTCTCCCTACAACATAGGCTATATCGGGTCTAGTCCGGTTAGATATGTAAAGAAGAGATCCAATCAGCTGAGAATACTTCAGCTAGGAGACAGGATCACCTTCATTCTTCTTCAAGGATATAGAAGAATCATAAGGTGTGGAAACAGGCCTAGAGTTATGAAAGTTGAATTTGATTAGCATTTTCTCAATGCTATGGGAAAGACTCAAAGATATTCCTGTAGGTTCTCTAGAGATTTCAATTCCAAGTATCATGTCAGCAAGACCTAAATCTTTCATATCAAAGTTTTTAGAAAGATAATCCTTAACCTTTGAAATTAATTCAAGTGTTGTTCCAAAGATAATGATATCATCAACATAGAGACAGAGAATGACATAGTCATTGTTTATCACTTTAGAATAGACACATTTATCGTGTTCATTCATAGTGAAGCCATATTGTGCAATAACGTTGTCAAATTTCTGGTGCCATTGTTTAGGATCTTGTTTAAGACCATATAAAAATTTAACAAGCTTACAGGCTTTGTTTTCCTGGCCCTTGGCAATGAGGCCTTCAGGTTGGTGCATATAGATCTCTTCATCTAAATCACCATTCAGGAAAACAGTCTTGACATCCATCTGATGTATGATTAGCTTATGGATAGCAGCAAAGGTTAATAATACTCGGATAATTGAGATTCGGGCTATAGGAGAATAGGTATCAAAATAATCAATGCCCTTTTATTGAGTACAGCCTTTAGTTACTAATCTAGCTTTAAATTTATCTATCGAACCATCATCTCCGAGTTTCTTCTTGAATATCCACTTACGACCAATAGGTTTACAACCTGGAGGTAAGTCATTGAGTATCCAAGTATGATTTTCCATGATAGATTTAATTTTATTATTAATTGGTTCTTTCCAGAAAGGAGATTCAAGTGAATCCATTGTTTCTTGGAATAAACTTGGACCACCTTCAACAAGAAAGGTAATGAAGTCTTCTCCAAAATCCTTTTCGATTCTACCTCTTTTGCTTCTTCGAGGTTTAATATCAAGAGGTTGAGAAGAACTGAAAGATGGTAGATCAGAAGGAAGGGATGATCTGGGATTTTCTGAGATTTTAGATTTGAAAGGAAAGATGTTTTCAAAGTAGACTGCATCTCTTGCTTCAATGATGGTATTGTTGGATATGTCACTGATTTCAGAGTTGATGACTAGAAATCTGTTAATATTGCTATCTAGTACATATCCAGTAAAAGCAGCATCTACAGTCTTAGAACCAATTTATCTCTTCTTAGGTTTAGGAATAGCTACTTTAGCCAAGCAACCCCAAACCCGAAAGAAATTCAGATTAGGAGATCTCCCCTTCCAATATTCATAAGGAGTTGTATCAGAATTTTTCTGGGGACTCCTATTGAGAATGAAGCAAGTAGAAAGAAGAGCTTCACTCCAGAGATTTTCAGGTGCTCCTAAACTGAGTAACATACAGTTCACCATATCCATTAGGGTTCTATTCTTTCGTTCAGCTACCCTGTTAGACTATGGTGTATAGAGAGCAGTAACCTCATGAATAATACCGTGTTCTTGGCAATATTCAGTCATATAATTTGAGGTATACTCCCCCCATGATCTGATCTTAGAATCTTGATCTTCCTATCAAGTTGGTTCTCAGATTCAGCTTTGTACACCTTAAACCTATCTAAGACTTTATCTTTAGTTTTGAAAAGATATGTGTAACAATATCTGGAGTGATCGTCTATAAAAGTCACAAAATACCTCCTACCCCCTCGGGTGAGAACTCGGTTTGAGTCACACACATCACTATGAATTAATTTGAGAGGTTCGGAGTTTCTAGTTATAGACTTGAAGGGTTTTTTAGTGTGTTTCACTTGAACATAGATTTCACACTTAAATAAGGTATCACGAGAAGATTTGGGAATAAGGTTTAATATACTCATTCTCTACAAGGTTTGAAAATTGACATGTCTAAGTCATCCATGCCAGACATCACAAGATTTAACAATTTGTATAACAAAAGACTCAAAAATTTTATTAGAACTAGAATTGATTACATTGAGTTTGAAAAGGTCATTGCAGATAAAACCTTTTCCTATAAAAACATTACTCTTTGTAATCACAAATTTGTTGGATTCTTTTACAATTGGATTCTTTTACAATCCTATAACCATCTCTAAGAAGAAGAGATTCACTAATCAGATTGCAATGGTGAGAAGGAACATGATAAACACCTTGCAGATGAAGAGCTTTCCCAGAAGTCATGGTGAGCTCTATACGTCCACTTCCTATTATTGATTTAGTGGAGTAATCTGCTAAGCTTATGTCCTCCACTTGATTCCTGATAATTTGAAAACCAAGAGCGATCATTACAGATATGGATATTTACTCCGGAATCCAAATACCAATCAGTAGAAGAAGTTAGAGAATTTACAAGATGAGATGAAGAGGCTAACCTGAAAGAGGTTAGATTCATTTCAATCATATTAACTTTGTTGGATTCATTTCCTTTAGTAGCAGGTTTAGCCGGTTCCTTCTTCTGAAAGAAACAGTTGGGAGCCATGTAGTTGGTTCTATCACAGAGAAAGCAGAACTTTCTATCAGACTTATGGCTAGAAGAATTAGGATTTGATTTGAAGGAAGATTTGTTAAAAGATTGGTAGTTTTTCTTGAATTTCTTCCCTTTGGGTTTGAAATTCCTAGATTTAGGCTTATCCTCTACCAAGTTTACTTTATCTTTTGATTCATTCTTGGTTTTGGAATTTTGCCTATGCTCGTCTTCAATATGAATAGCCTTGAAGACTTCAGTTAATGTACGAATAGCCTTGAAGACTTCAGTTAAGGTAAGATCTCCTTGCTTGTGTCGGAGATCTCCAGCAAATCTAGACCAGGAGGGAAGGAGTTTATCAATCAAACATGAAACTTTATAATCGTCAGTAAAAGTGTTTCCTTTTGATTGGAGATGATGAAGGAAATCTAGGAATTTATGAATTTATTCATTAATGGGCTTGTCATCAACCATCATGAACTTATTGAAGGAGGAGGAGGTGAAACGCAGAATTCCGGCATCATCATAGCCATATTCTGCTTCAAGAGCATTCCATAGGTCTTTTTGCACTTTTGAACTTATAGTATATGTCATAAAGGTTGTCCACAAGTGCACTAAGAATCCTATGACAACAATGATAGTTGATTTCTTCTGGTTTCATAGAGCTAGAAAAGGAGCTAGCACCAGAACCAGAAGTGGAAGGAGCAGGCTGTGCAGGATCAGGAGCCAAAGGTTGAGAACCACAAGTAGAAGACTCAGGAGTGTCAATAGCAGATAAAAGACCTAAGGTAGTGAGCTAGTATTTCATCTGATTAGCCCATCGTTTATAGTTGACACCGGTGAACTTCTCAGGTTTGACACTTTTTGAATGATTAGAGATATTCTTCCCTCCATCATTTTTTACAATCATGGTCCATCTCACACATCATCTTGTAGATGAGGCATTAATTGGAGGACCAGTTAACTATCGTTGGATGTATCCCATAGAGAGGTTAGTTAAAATTCAATTAAGTCTATTTACATAACATGTCATTGCCTTATATTAACAACTCATAGTAATTTTATCTTTAGATATTTGGGTTTCTTGAAACGCATAATGCAAAATCGGGCTCATCCTGAAGGTTCGATTGCTGATCGTTACATGGCAAATGAATGTATGATGTTTACCTCTCGGTATATACAAAGTGTACATACAAAAAATAATTCACTAAATAGTAATAGAGATGACACCTTTCATGGAAGTACCAATATGAACAAAGACTATTCCAGAATAGACTTGAATCAGGCTCATGCCTTCTTGTTGTAGAACCTGGAAATCTTTGAAGATTACCTCAAGTAAAAAATTAACTTTAATAGATATGAAATTTGTTGCATTATATCAATAGTTGAACCCTAATTTTTTTGTATCAATAGGTGACATTTGGAGGAGTTGCAGTTAGAAATAACTGGCACATCAGCATGAAATCAAATTGCAAAAATTCATGAAAAATATTTTGCTGAGTAGGTCATAGCTGAAGTAAGTTAGGTATATTTTATTTTTAATTAATTTTGGGAATAAATAAGGCTAACTATTTAACGCTAATTTGTGTTTGTGTGCAACATTAGGTAGAAAGACAAATATTTGCTGGTTTGCTAGTGCCAGAAGAGATAAGTATTCACTTACATGGACCACACTATACAGTTAAACAATGCAGCGGATACCGTGTAAATGGATGTTTATTTCAACGGGTAGGGCTTGAGGAGGAGAGAGTTACCCAAAAATAGTGGGGCCATGGCTGCATTCTCTCAAGAATGTTATTCAAGCTCAACTGATCAAAATCCGGTACTTGGTGATGTAATTTATTATGGATAATTAGAAGATATTGTGGAGATATTCTATGCGTATGGTACCAAAAATGTACGTAGTTATGTGATGTTTAAGGTTCGTTGGTGTCATGCAGATGGAAATAGGGATGCATATGGTTTTCACCTTGTAAATCTAGATAAGGAGATATATCTTGATATGAAGTTTATGTTCGCAAATCAGGCTACGTAGTGCTTTTATGTCAAAGATCCTAGGCAGCCGAATGTCTGTGTCGTATTGTATAAGGAGTCGAGGACTCTTGTTCAGCTTGCTCTTGATGAAAATTCGGATGATACTGATGACCCAAATGAGACGGAGGGAGAAATTTTTCTTAATTACTCATACCCCCAAAATGTCAATTTAAATATGTATACCTCACAAATTCGACTTGATATCTGTAATGTAGGAGATTGAATACAAAGATCCTTATGCAAATTCGACTTGATATCTTTCATGCATTTATTAAATATTTCAATTATGTTAGATTAACAATTTAAGTTGCAGATGAGCCAATGAATTAGGAGGCTATCTTTTCCTCGGGATCGAGAATGTCCATCATCCGATATAAATATTTAAATTTTGTTTAAGTAAATTTTATTTGTGATATAAATATGCAGTATATTTGCTATTGTGTTTATTTATATAGGATCATCCTCACAACCATCTCAAAGTCCATTATCTCTACATGGATCCTCACCCATTGAAGGTATAAATTTATTTAATTGTATTATGTCAATTGATAAATTTATATGCTCATAGCATATATATTACTTTGTTAGATATTGCGGGAGCATCTTAAATGGATCCACCGCAGCATCGAGATGCATCGTCATATCTAGGTATTATGTTTGCTATTTTTATCATTTTGATATTAAATTCTTAATTTATATTTGTAATGTAATGATATTTTATATTCCTAATATATATTTGCAGGCAATGCTTGTGATGGATTTAGTGATGACGAGATCGAGCACGAGATGATGTCTAGATCTTCTCAGTCAGAGATGGCATGTCTCCGCCCATGGACTCTATCAGTATATGACATCCCTATGCCTGAAAAAGCTATTGTATTACAAAAAAATGTGATAGGAACTATAAAATAAAGAGAGATGATATTAAAAGAAAGGAGCGCGCCATAAAACAGAGACTAGATAAAGCTATAGCAATCTAATGAGGGAAAAGGGTAATAATTTCGTGTAAACTTTGGAGATTTCCTACTTATTTATTTATTTAAGTTTATAAAATTTATTTCTCTTTGTATTTGTAGGCAAAAAAGATTATGAGAAACCCGGTAGACATGGGAGTGAGGAAAAGACAAAAGTACCTCTGAAAGGGTACCGGGCCATTTTGGAGTGGAAGTACAACATTCCTATTAGGGATTGGGCCATCAGATTTAATAACTTGATTAGCTATTTAATAAGAGATCCATGCTCCATTAACATTGCTCATAACTTTGAGCAGCAAGAATTTAAAGGCATAAAGAAGATTTGGGAGAAGCTCATGGTAATTATTTATTATACTGCTTATTTTGTTTACAATTCACAATGATTATTCTTATAGTGTATTTTTTTGCCATGTAACTTGTAGGATTATTATTGTCTTGAGGAAAACCTAGAGTCTTGGGATTATGTTATCCCTAAAATGGTCAAGCTTATTCGGGGTTGGAAGAGTGATCTAAAGAAAAGATATTTTACAAAAATATCTACTGATTGGAAGAGGATCTATGAGCTTGATGAGAGAGTCCATCCATTTAATTTGATGACTCTCATTATCGAATGGGAGGGTGAGAAGAAGGTGGATTATTTTTAATTTATGATATTATCATCGCGTTATTTATCATTTATATATTATCATCGCACATACTAATAAAGTACTTTATTTTATAGAAAATATGTGAGACGGCATTGGCGAATCGCAGATCAAAGCTACACGATCACTTCTTAGGATCTACTCCTTATGCTCAGATCGAGTATAAGTATTTGAGTGAAAACTCGGTATGATCATATTATTAAAACTGATATCATGTGATTAGTTTCATACATTTACTTTGGAATTTAATATATCACAGAACGCTTTGACTATGCCCCTAACTCTTCTTGCTAAAAGAGCTTATACACCTCCCCAGGGCTATGAAAATGTAGAGAAAAATGTCAAAAAAGTGGAGAAAATTAATGAATTGGTTATAAGTATAAGATTAATTTTAGATTTGTATATTCTTAATTATTTCTTATTAAAGTTTCTAATGTTTATGATAAATGATATATAGGCGGCGGTGGAAGCTTCTCAAAACGATGTCTTGACCCGTGTCAGTCAATGTCAAGGTACAGATGATACTCCTGTAGAGCCTAACCGCATAACCAAAGATGAGTGGACGGAAGTCATCAATGGAGCTTACAGTTTACAACCAAGAAAGAAAGGAAGAGTGTCTTTGTCAAGTGCTAGAGTTAAGACATTCACCACCACCAATAAGCCTAGCAGTCAATCTGTGACCTTGACGCGACCATGTGACACGTCATACGTCATGGGTAAGATTAGAAAATACTTGTTGAAGAGTGTTGAAGCTTCTTTGGCTTTAAGTTTTCTTCCCACTATTAAGCACGAGTTAGGTGGTGCACCGACGACCTGAGATGTCGTTCAGTGACTCATCGATTCTCAACCCTTAAAGGATTGCTTCCGCAGTCTATGTACATGGATATCATGGAGATGACATTTGATGAGCATGCAGCTGTAAGTGGTGGAGAGGTATATATGTCATATTATATATGTATTTATTATGAATATTTTGAAATATATTTTCATATTGATTTATATCTTTTCAGGCTAGAGGATGTACCGTAGGAAGCAGCAGTACGGTAC
>BQKN01037369.1:1850-12010 GCA_022839385.1 Asparagus kiusianus
AGACAATCCGCATGCTAGCCCGACTCAAACGGTAGTCGGTAAAGGCTTATCAAACCCGTTGATGGCTGAGGGTTTGCCAAAAATCCTGCAAGTAGTATGACCGTCGGGTTCACAATCAACAGAGAAACATAATGATAAGAAGAAGAGTACGCTAAAGAAAAGACTTTGTTTTATTAATAAGATCAAACCAAATGGAGATACAAGAAAACGTCTCAAATCAGATCTAACAAACTGAAGGAAGCAATTTTAGCCTTAACAGCGGCAAGTTTCTCGGCGTGTTCTGCTCGAACCCTCTCCTCTTCTTCCTTCTGAAGCTTGGCATAAGCAAGAATGGCGGCAGTGTCGGCAGTTACGTCTTCTCGGCGCAACGCGTGAAGAACCTCCAGCTCTCCTCTATAAACATTTTGAACTCTGGTGCTCTCAAGCTCAAAATCTTTTAGAGTCCTCTCCCCTTGGACGGTCCTGATCCCCGTCCTATCAGCAATATTGTTATAAGCATCCATCTTACTCCGCAGACGACGTTGCCGTTCGTAGAAGTTCGCAACGATTACTTCTTGCTCTGATATGCGTCTCGCTCGGGCCTTACATGTAGGCATCAAAAATTACTGATAGGTCCCCGCAAACAGCTCAGTGTTAACGAATGACGATGAACATCACTACCCGATTCACAAGAGTTCCATTGACGTCAGTGAGCGCCTGAAGTGAACCGACGGACTACGTGAGCCGACAGAATATCAGAATAACGGGGATACGGACTGACCGAGAACCCCGCAACCACTGCAAACAGACCAACACCCGTCGTGTCCCGCTCGTCCCACTGATAACCCAACTATCGAGATCTACAGAGCTCTTCGTTAGAATTCCAACGCATCCGAAATCACTCAAATCCGAGTTCGGACGAAAAGTCAACGGCGAATCAACGGCGGAACAACGGCAAACAGTCTCGGACTGAACCGAGGCACCCGCAGTGTCCCGGCGAGGTCGAAACACCCGAGGGGTGTCTCGGCCACGCCGAGATGCCCCGGAGGTGTCTTGAGTGTTTTCTACGGACACGTAGGCATCTTGAGTGTTTTCTACGGACACGTAGGCGTCTTGAGCATTTTTTACGGACACGTAGGCGTCTTTGGGATTTTTTACGGATAAGGTTTGTTACAATGGATAAGGCAGCCCCTAGGGTCTCCTCTTGGCCTATAAATAGACCCCTTAGGTCCTCATTCAAAGGGCTGGATTTTTGGGAGAGCAAGGCTAGAGCTTTGGAGCTTAGAGCAAGATCTGAATTTTAAAGCAGCGAAGCCCTGCCGGAGCGAGGAGTGAGAGTTCTTCATCAACCCTTCGTCACCCATCCCCTTGGTATTACCCTTCGCAGGTAATACTTGTAGGCGTATAAAATTGCCTATAGGTCCCATAATACAGCTCGACGACGCCGATTCAACAAATGAACCATCGGGCGACGTATCCAAGCACGACCGTTATCCCGCCAACGCCGAAGCCAAGCCATACGCAACGGAGCAGGTTAACGAGGCGACGAAGCCAATAAATCGCACCCAAGCAGTGGAATGCATCCACTCACACGCGGAATCAAACCAACGTTTTGGGGAATCACCGATTCATCTAAACAAGAGCGAACTCGGTGATATAACGAATCGAATCAAGATTGGTTTCGGACTCGAACTCAGAAGTGGGTTTACTGCCATATTTGGAATCGGATCAAAACGAATCGAATCCGAACAAGTCAACCACACAACCGAATCAAAGCCCAAATCAACAACGAATCGGAACCCGAACGACGGAACCCGAACAACGGACGAAACGACGGAAAACCCACCTAAGGGGGCTCAGCCAAAGCCGAGCCACCCATGGGTGGCTCGGCCAAGGCCGAGCCACCCACAGGTGGCTAGGCCCAGTTCTGTGCACGGAGCACAGTTTTGAGCGCCTATAAATAGGCCTTGTGCTCATTTGTTTCAAAGGTTGGATTTTGGAGGGTCGAAGCTCTGTCGGATTGGAATCTGAGATCTAAAAAAGATTAGAGCTTTAGAAGATTGAAGACTTGGACTTTGAGATCCGGTGCTCGGCGATCATCCACGCCAAACAAGGCAAGAGTTCGAGAGGGACCGGATCTGAGATCTACACGATTTTCCTCCGGATTTAAGCTTGGTTCTTAGATCCCGAGAAGAGTCTCGAATTCGCTTGGTCGATTTCGACGCTTGGGCTACTATTTCCTTGGTGAATTAGTACCCCACCCGGCTATTATTTCCTTCGTGAGATAATACCCGTCATATCGTGTAGATCCAACCGGATCGAGATCACGCGGTGGTCCACGGCAAATAACCCCGGCGCAGGCAAAGAACCCACACAAAGCGAGTGACCGCAAAACAGGAGCTCGCGATTCGTTCGACATAAAAGGAAACAAATTGTAATCTTTCTTTTTCGTATTTTGATTTTCATTGTAACCGGCTCTTATAAAAAGACCGGATCTTTGTAACGCATAAAGTTGTTAACTAAGATGGCAATGATATCAATGAAGAAAGGCACGATTTTTCCCGCGAACAATACTAAGAAGAGCTACTATCTCATTTTAGCCGAGATATACGCTTTCAAACTTCTAGATCTCACGCGGATCGACGAAGTTCTGTTTCTATATCCCTCCGCGGATAGACGAAACTCTGCCCGATTTTATCGGATCAGATCTGATTGCCTGGTGGTCCACGGATATCTACGTCCCCGTCACAGGCTAAAGACCCACGCAAGCGAGACCGCACCAAAACGGGATCTCGTGTTTATTTTCGATAAAGTTGTAATCTTGGTTTTGTTGCGCAAGGAGATCTTATAAAAAGATCGACTTTTTATTTCATTCTTGTTGTAACGACTGAAGTTGTGACAGATTTGAAGAGCAATGAAAACAGCAACTTTTCCCAAAAACAAGCTGGCGACCACAGTGGGAGGTTTGAGACGATCCTAACTGTAGGAAGGTTTGACCGCTCGATTTGTGGGCCTCTCGTTCATTGGAGGAATCGAGAGGGGATTTTGGTTTTGGTCCTAACTGTAGGAAGGTTTGACCAAATGGGAGGTTTGAGACGATCCTAACTGTAGGAAGGTTTGACCGCTCGATTTGTGGGCCTCTCGTTTATTGAAGGAATCGAGAGGGGATTTTGGTTGTGGTCCTAACTGTAGGAAGGTTTGACCAAATGGGAAGTGAGAGTACAAACCACTGTAGGAATGTTAATTCGTACAAATCACTCAAAGAGGGTTCTTGATGTTAAGTGATAAAGACTTAACAAAAAGGGGTTTTGACAATTCGTCAATGATTGATAGATCAGAATTGTGAGCATTATATCCGGACCCTAACAATGAAAGTGTTGAGTGTACGAACATAGTGGAGGAAAGAATTTTGGTGGTCCCGCCGTCAATTGGTTTGATCGGTGGGGGATTCTGTGGTGGAGACTATGAGTCGTCAAACACCAATGAGGGTTTACATTGATCCGGATAAAGTAAAGGCGATCAATGAATTACAACCTCCGAGAAACCTCAAAGAGCTCAGAGGACTACAAGGGCGATTGGCTTATATCCGTCGGTTTATCTCGAACCTTTCTGGGAAATGCCAACCGTTCTCCAGGCTCACAAAGAAGGGCGTGTCATTTGTATGGGACAACGCTTGTCAAAAGGCATTCGAGAGTATTAAAGAATATCTCTCGAAACCTCCCGTACTCGTTGCACCGAAATCGGGCAAACCGTTCTTGATTTATGTTAAGGCGACGAGCCACTCATTAAGTGCATTGCTTGCACAAGATGACGATAATGGTCACGAGCAAGCAGTATATTATTTAAGCCGAACTATGGTGGGCGCGGAATCTCGATATCCCATGATTGAGAGAGAATGCCTCGCCTTAGTGTTCGCCATCCAGAAGATGCGGCATTACTTGGTTGGACAGACCATCTATGTCATCTCCAAAGTTAACCCAGTCCGGGTGTTCATGACTCAACCAGCGTCCATGAGTTGGCGGTTAGCAAAATGGGCTTTACTCTTGTCCCAATACGATCTGCACTTCAAACAGCAGAAGTCGGTAAAGGGCAGGCCATCTGCGATCTCCTGGCATCTAATCCAACTACGGATACCGCCAAGATATATGACGACCTACCTGATGAAACCCACGAAGTCAACGCAACTTCACACCAACAAGTGTGGTGTTTGTACTTCGATGGTGCTTCCCGAGCGGCTCTTGTCACAGGTACTCCTGGATGTTCTAAGGTCTCCTCCGGAGTTGGGGTTGTCTTAGTTTCCCCAGGAAACCATGTGATGCCTCGAGCCTACTCATTAACCGAGCCATGCTCGAATAATGTAGCAGAGTATAACGCATTGATTATAGGACTCAATTTCGCTAAGGAGCTGGGGGTTGAGTATCTCGAAGTTTTTGGTGATTCTTAACTGATAGTCAAACAAGTCCAAGGGGAATACGAAGTCCGAAGTCAGGATTTAATCCCCTATCACAAGATGGCGGTGGAACTAGCGAAATCGTTTGAAGGATTCTTCATCGAGCACGTTCCGCGGTTACAGAACACCTACGCAGATGCGTTAGCAGATTTAGCTGTATCCTTGGCACAGCCTCCCGGAACAGAGCAATTTGTTATGGTAAGAACTCACCAACTCTTAGTGCCGCTTTATGATGAAAATAACAGGGAAGAAGAGGTCTAGGAGGTGCACACAACTCAGGCTGAGTTCGAACCCCGAGATTGGCGTTTCCCCATCATCGACTACGTCTTGCATGGAATTTTGCCAGAAGACGTGAAGGAGAGAGAGTCAATCAGACGAAGAGCTCCAAGATTCTACTATAATACGGAGAATCGAACGCTATATCGCAGGGGGTACGATGGGCTGCTAGCACGTTGCTTATCGACCAAAGAAGCTGAAGAAGTGCTTAGAGAGGCGCATGAAGGAGAGTGTGGCGCACACCAACCTGGTCCCAAGCTTTATGACCGTATCAGAAGAATGGGATATTTTTGGCCTTTCATGATGAGCGATGCAATCGCGTACGCCCGAAAGTGTCACGCGTGTCAAGTACATGCGAATTATATGCACCAACCTCCGGAGCATCTGCACCCTTCAGTTACGTCATGGCCGTTCGAGACCTGGGGAATGGACATTGTTGGTCCTATAAATCCTCCTTCAGTCAAAGGTGACCGGTTCATCCTGGCAATTACCGATTACTTCTCCAAATGGGCTGAAGCAGTTCCACTCAGAGAAGTTAAAACGAGCAACGTCATTGCATTCATCAAGCACCATATCATCTACAGGCATGGTGTTCCGAGACGAATCATACATGACAACGGTCCTCAATTTGTCAGCAACGCCTTCATAAGGTTCTGCGAAAAGTTCAAAATTCAGGACATATCGTCAATGGCTTATAATCCCACAGCAAACGGATTAGCTGAAGCCTTCAACAAGACTATCATAAAGCTCTTGTCAAAGCTTGTGAAAAATAACAAGCGAGATTGGGATGATAAACTCGGCGCAGCTCTATGGGCCTATCGTACCACGGTGCGTACACCAACCGGCGCAACTCCGTATTCATTGGTGTACGGATGTGAAGCCGTCCTCCCTTTGGAAATCCAAATTCCATCTCTTCGGATCGCTCTCGCAACTCAGATCACGACCGAAGAACAGCATCAGAAGCGCCTCGAAGAACTCGAGATGCTCGATGAAAAGCACCTGGAAGCTCAACAGCATATTGAGGTTTACCAAGCCAGAATTTCTCGAGCCTTCGACAAAAAGGTTCGACAACGGAGTTTTAAGGAAGGGGATTTGGTCTTAACTGAAAGACGTCCTATGATCCTTAACTCCAAGAAGAAAGGCAAATTTGAACCTAAATGGGAAGGGCCGTTCGTAGTAGAAACAGTTTACTCGAACGGCGCATATCGCTTAGTCACCAAAGATGGTGACCGGCTTATGATGCCAATAAATGGCAAATTCCTGAAAAGATACTATCCTTAGTATCTTCAGAAAATTTCGATGTACCGGGAAGTTCTCGGAAGAATACCACATCGGGGTATTCTTAGGGATAACCCGGTCGCTGTAAGAGAGATGAACAAGAAATCCACATTCGAATTCCGAATGTTCTTGTTTGTCAGACTCTAACTCTCACAAGCACTCTTTTGCTGAGATGAGATCTAATCATTCTATGGATTAATCTTCCCTCACGAAACTTTTAGTGGTGTTTAACGACTCATAGTCTCCGCCACACAATCCCTACTTGGTCAAACCTTACTACAGTTAGGACCAAAGCCAAATTCCCCTCTCGATTCCTCCAATGAACGAGAGGTCCACTTTCAAATCGAGCGATCAAACCTTCCTACGGTTAGGATCGTCTTAAACTTCCCACTTGGTCAAACCTTCCTACAGTTAGGGCCACAACCAAAATCCCCTCTCGATTCCTCCCAGGAACGAGAGGTCCACTTTCAATCCGGACAACCAAACCTATAAAAGTTAGGGTTGTTCCAACACTCTCACTTAGTCAAGCTTATCCTAGCCAAGACTGAGACCGAGTCACCACTTTTCGATGAACGAAAAGCTGCTCTTGCTCCTTTTTCCACCAAACCTATAAAAGTTAGGGTAGAAATCGGGCTTCTTCGGATTCAAATGACCAAACCTATAAAAGGTACGGTCGTTTGAACCTTTCGGATCCTGGGGGTGGAGATCCCATCTCGAGTTTCCTTTCCTGCTGAAGATAGAATATAAAATTCTTCCTCTTCAGATTCAAATGACCAAACTTATAAAAGGTACGGTCGTTTGAACCTTTCGATTCTCGGAGTAGAGATCCCACTTCTAGTTTCATCCTTCGGATCCTGGGGGTGGAGATCCCACCCCGAGTTTCCTTTCCTGCTGAAGATAGAATATAAAATTCTTCCTCTTCAGATCCAAATGACCAATCCTATAAAAGGTAGAGTCGTTGGAACTTTCTGGATTCTGGGGGTGGAGATCCTGCCTCGAGTTTCCTTTCCAGCTGTAGATAGAATATAAAATTCTTCCTCTTCAGCACTGGGAGATAGAATATAAAAGTCTTCCTCTCTCATTTTCCAATTTGTCTTTGCTTTTAGAAAAGACATAATTCACAACTTCCCAATCCGGACACGTTGTGTATGGGGCATTTTATCCCAAAGCCTAAGAAGGAATAAGTCATCGTCTAATACGCGGTGCTGGGTAGCCTATTCCCATAACAATGGCGAAGTCTATGTATTCAACATCGTAGCACTAAGTCTAAGGGAAGCAATTTTCTTAGCATAATCCTCTCCCCTTTTCCCCTGTCTTTGCTTTCAGAAAAGACAGGGATGAAGTCAACACCTAACACGCGTTGCCGGGTAGTCTATTCCCGTGAGAAAGACGAAGCCTATGTATTCAAAATCATAGCACTAAGTCTAAGAGAAGCAATTTTCTTAGCACAACGTTGCATGCGGAACGGATTTAGACAATTCGCATGCTAGCCCGATTCAAACGGTAATTAGTAAAGGCACATCAAACCCGTTGAGGGCTGGGGGTTTGCCAAAAACCCCAAAGCCTATACCTAACACGTATAGCCGGTTTAGTCTTTTACCGATTAAAGAAGACACCAGGGTCTAAACCTGAGGAATTTTATCCCGAATCCTAAGAAGGGATAAGTCATCGCCTAATACGCGGTGCGGGGTGCCCTTTTCCCTATAAGAAACGGTGAAGTCTATGTGTTCAAAGTCATAGCATTGAGAACAGAGGGGATGTACAAAAGAGCTCCCTCATCAAGAGTTAGCCAATGCTCCGCGGTGAGAGTTAGGGTGGCGGGATCCTCAATATGGTCCCCGAACAGAAAATCCGGCTTCTTCAAAGCCTGGGTAGACGAAGAATCTGCGGTAAAGGAAGAATCGGTGATAAGTTGGCGTAAACAGTGACGCCCTCCATCCCGTATCAAGCGACAGAATCCGTCTGAACGATCTCCGTCGAACTGCGGGAGCGGATCAATAGCCTGCCTAACAGAAGCCGAAGAGAAAACCTCACGGCTGCAACCGGTATTCGCATGAGAAGGAAGGCTACCACCAGGAAACTCGACTACAACAAAGCAAAGGGTCAGGAAATCTATCTCATAAAGGCGAGATGAGATTATTCACGGGATAATTGGAGAGACGATTTCGAGGGTCCTACACCGAAAGGACGGTGTGCATCATCACGTGAATAAGCATGATAACACACACCGACCTGTAAGGTGTAAGACGACACGATATCATCCCAATATACCCGAAGACTTGAATTGGCTAAGCAAAACAAGTCCGAAACCTTAACCCCCGCGTGAGGGGTATCGGTTCTTCCTTCATGACCCGCGATGAGGTCAATCCGGGATACAGAAAATATGAATTCTCACCCCCGAAGAAAGAGGCCGCTGGGGAAGATGTCGAAGGAGCCTCTTCCTCGCTATGCTGCGAGCGGGAGCGACTCCTGGAAGGTCGAGATCGACGGGGAGACATCGCAAACCTGCAATAAGAGGCAGTATATCAGGTACAATATGCAGACACGAAATATTGAAAAGGGAAATTAAGCACTTGAACTAAAATCCTATAAATAAATAGGATTTTATAGTTGAAGTCTAATTAAACCTATAAATTTCGTGCGCGCGAAACGATAATTGTCGTTTTCGCGGTGAATTTTGGTGAAATACCCAAAATACGCCCCGTGTTCAAGGCCAAATTCAGGTCAAGGACACGCGTGATCTGGGTCATGGTCATCATATTTGATCATCTAGCACCCCGATATCCCATAATTTTGGTTAAATTTTGCGAATAAGCCCTTTTGCAGAATTTAGCCAATTTTACATAAAAAACCCTCTACAAATTTTTGGTTTAGTCTCCACATGCCTTTATCAAAAATTTGATCATGAGCTTGGGGTCTAAACTCCTTGGATTTCAGCCTCAAAATTTCTGCCCTTTTGCAAATAAGCCCCTCTAAAAACATTTAGGGGCTGTTTTGCAAAGAAACCCCTCAAACAACTCTTTGATCCTCTTGCATAAAGCACCCCTCACCATTTTTCATCAAATGGACATAAATCCAAGCCCCAAAATTTCAGTTCCAAATTTGCATAAAAAACCCCACGAATTTTGCAAATAAGCCCTCCAAATTCAACCATGTTTCCTCTTTTGCACAAAACACCCCAAAAAATATTGTGCATACACAACCCCTAGCCTACTAAAAAACATAAAGATGCAATCTTTACAACAAAATAAGGGGATTGTGAAGAGGAATTTACCCAAATCAAGAGGTTGGAAACCCTAGTTCCAAGGGTCAAATCTTGAGCTTGAAAGGGAGATGAACCCTAGCTTTGAGAGAGGAGAAGCTCTTGGCCAATGGGTATCCACCAAAATCCGAGCTTGCTTAAAGATTGATGGGTTCTTCAATGGAGGAAGTTTGTTTGAGGAAGAGGAAGAACAAAACCGAAATAGATGGGGGGGACTCGGTTTTGGGAGAGAATCCTCTTTGAAATTTGAATTAAAGAGGGGAGGAACAAAACAAAAATAGGAAAAAGACAAATGAAAGGGGGGGACCGCAAAAAAAAGCCAAACACCCCTAGGGGTGTCTCGGCCTTACCGAGGCACCCCGGGGGTGTTTTGACCCGATTTTGACCCCCGAACTTTTTTCTGATTCCCCGATTTCTTTTGGGAACACCGATTCTTCGCCGATTGTTGAATACATGGATGAATTCCACAAGTCAACTTTCGACGGTTCGAAACCCTAGGGTAGACGCCGGTCAATGCGTAACCCTAGGTCAACGCCGGTCAACGCGTTGCAACAAAAGTCAACACGCGGCGACAAAAGTCAACGCGTGACGACAAAAGTCAACCCATGCGGATTTGAAACCCTAGGGTGGACGCCGGTCAACGCGTAACCCTAGGTCAACGCCGGACAGCGTGTTGCATCAAAAGTCAACACGTGGTGACAAAAGTCAACGCGTGGCGACGAAAAGTCAACGCACAGCGATTCTAAACCCTCGGGGAAACGCCGGTCAACGCGTAACCCTGGGCCAACGCCATTCAGCGCGTTGCGACAAAGTCAACACGCGGCGACAAAAGTCAATGCGTGACGACAAAAGTCAACCCACGCGGTTCGAAACCCTAGGGTAGACGCCGGTCAACGCGTAACCCTAGGTCAACGC
>BQKN01037369.1:12020-23412 GCA_022839385.1 Asparagus kiusianus
GAAACCCTAGGGTAGACGCCGGTCAACGCGTAACCCTAGGTCAACGCCAATCGGTGCGTTGCGACAAAAAGTCAACCTACAGTGATGTGACAGGGATAGTAAGTTCAAAAGTCAACTCAATGACACGAGCCAAACTTAACTCACCAGCTGTAGACTCAAGACTCCAACGACGGCCAGACGATAAACACAGCGCCGGAACAACTTCGGTTATTCGACAAAGCACCGGATAAACCGAAAATCGAAGGAGCCGAGAGTTGAAGCTAACCACAGGTCCTTTCTGCCGACTGAAGGCCAGACCAATCATATCCAAAGTATTCTGATCTCTTCTATAAAAGAAACGAGTCCGAAACACTTTGGAGGGGGTATCTGTAGGCATCAAAAATTGCCGATAGGTCCCCGCAAACAGCTCAGTGTTAACGAACGACGATGAACGTCACTACCCGGTTCACAAGAGTTCCATTGACGTCGGTGAGCGCCTGAAGTGAACGACGGACTACGTGAGCCGATAGAATATCAGAATAACGGGGATACGGACTGACTGAGAACCCCGCAACCGCTGCAAACGGACCAACGCCCGTCGTGTCCCGCTCGCCCCACTGATAACCCAACTATCGAGATCTACAGAGCTCTTCGTCAGAATTCCAACGCATCTGAAATCACTCAAATCCGAGTTCGGACGAAAAGTCAACGGCGAATCAACGGCGGAACAACGGCAAACAGTCTCGGACTGAACCGAGGCACCCGCGGTGTCCCGACGAGGTCGAAACACTCGAGGGGTGTCTTGGCAAAGCTAAGACACCCCAGGGGTGTCTCGGGTGTTTTCTACGGACACGTAGGCATCTTGAGCATTTTTTACGGACACGTAGGCGTCTTTGGGATTTTTTACGGATAAGGTTTGTTACAATGGATAAGGCAGCCCCTAGGGTCTCCTCTTGGCCTATAAATAGACCCCTTGGGTCCTCATTCAAAGGGCTGGATTTTTGGGAGAGCAAGGCTAGAGCTTTGGAGCTTAGAGCAAGATCTGAATTTTTAAGCAGCGAAGCCCTGCCGGAGCGAGGAGTGAGAGTTCTTCATCAACCCTTCGTCACCCGTCCCCTTGGTATTACCCTTCGCAGGTAATACTAAGAAGAGCTACTATCTCATTTTAGCCGAGATATACGCTTTCAAACTTCTAGATCTCACGCGGATCGACGAAGTTCTGTTTCTATATCCCTCAGCGGATAGACGAAACTCTGCCCGATTTTATCGGATCAGATCTGATTGCCCGATGGTCCACGGATATCTACGTCCCCGTCACAGGCTAAAGACCCACGCAAGCGAGACCGTACCAAAACGGGATCTCGTGTTTATTTTCGATAAAGTTGTAATCTTGGTTTTGTTGCGCAAGGAGATCTTATAAAAAGATCGACTTTTTATTTCATTCTTGTTGTAACGACTGAAGTTGTGACAGATTTGAAGAGCAATGAAAACAGCAACTTTTCCCGAAAACATTACGCTCATGCATCCTCTGAATCTGAGCATCGATCATGAGCGGCATGTCCTCATCATATGAGTCGAAGTGTACTAGCTCTTCTAAATGATATATGAGTTCCTCTAAGCAAGTCAACCTTATCTCACATCGTCCAGCTAGCTGGATGCCACCTACACGCTAAATGTCTTTAAGACTATCTGTTATGAAAGGGAGCAAATCATAAGATCTTCCCCGTCCAGAAATAATGGCGGTGGTCGTTTGTTGCATAACCTTCTCTACTTTTTTGTGGATGCCCTGCACGGATTCGGAGACCGGGAGGACAGATTCTTGGTCAGACATAATTGCAGCAATAGGATCCTCTTCCCCTTCGTCGTCGGATATTAGGATGATTTCGGGACTCACCATCCTCCCATTACAGGAATTCAACCGAGTAAGTGGACCGATAGCCTACTTATCGGAAACCGAAGATAAAACATCCCCACGACGTCCGTTCACCGCATGAGATGAAAATGCTCCGGAGGGATACTCAACTGAAAACAAGCAATTAAACGTTTGTTAATTCTAGTTATAAAAGGAAATTGAACTCATCTTACGAAAGGGTAAGATAGAGTCATTGCCTTATAAAGGGTGAGACGATTTGGCCACGTTGTGCATTCGTAAGATAGGATATATCGACAATATATCCCTGCCTTATAAGGCACAATGCAGCGTCAAATCGCCCCTTTTATTTTGAGATATGGTTATGACCAAGCAAAACCTATCTTTAAAGCGTCGATCCTCACCAAGGAGAATCAAGGCTCTTTCCGATTGTCTCGCCAAGGAGAACAACGTGGGGTAAAAGGACCAATTTGTAAATCTCCAAGGAAAAAAAGACTAATTTGTAAATTTCCAAACATGCCAAAAATAACTCACCAGCGTAAGAGGGAGGCGCGCCATTAGCCGACGCAGCAGGGGAGCGACCTCTCGGGACACGCGACACAATGATCTGCAAAATAAATTAAGGGATCAGATCCAGAAAAAATTTTCCCTTTTTATTGCAATTCTACCCCTTGAAGGATGAGCTCGAGGCGCCAAATCATAATCCTAACCCTCACATGCGATCCCACAAGTTTATAAATTAAATTAAACATGAAATATCCAAAAATTAAGAAGGATTTACCTGAGGAAAAGCTCGAGGATCCGACAAAAATTAGACCTTGAAAAATGCTCGAACCACGTGCTCGAGGGGCCTGAGAGAAACTTTAAATATGGAAGTTTTGAAGGATTTTTCAGTCTAATATCAAAAGGAAGCATAGATCTGAGACAGATTTCAAGGTTTGAGAGAGAAAGAATGCTCGAGGGAAGAAAAATCAAGAAAAGAGGCACAAGGGGGGGCCGGCCCTAGGAGGAGGAAAAGAAAAGAAAAAGAAAAGAAAAAGAACCCCTTTTATAATGTGAACTAGTCCTGAACCAGACCGGACCAGGGTGAACCAGACCAGACCAGTTCAAATCAGTTCAAAAGGGGCTGAACCAGGCTGAACCAGACCAAACCAGACTGAACCAGACCAGACCAGGATAAACCAGTCTGAACCAGTCTTGAACCAGTCCTGAACCAGTTTGAACCAGGTTGAACCAGTCTTGAACCAGGTTGAACCAGTTTGAACCAGAGTTGAATCAGAATTCAAATTGAAGCTGAATTGTGCGTCGAAACAACTTCAAATCAACCGAGGGTTCAATCCTTTGTTTATTTTGGTCTCTCCCACGCATTCGGAAGGATCGGAAGAATTTTTGAGCCAAATTATTGCCTTTTTTTGGGTCATTATCAGACCGGTTCAGATAATTATCATACCGGTTCAGCTCATTCGGGCATGAGAAATACTCCAAGAAGGTATACGAGTATAAACTATTCCCTATTTTGTTGAGAAGTTCCTGGAGGATATTTTTCTAAAAAATATTCTTAAGGATAACTCAATAACACTACGCCGGACAACGCGGCGCAAATAAAGACTCAACGCCAACAATCGAGGGTCAGTTATATGTTGAACCAACAAGCACGAGCTAAAGATTGGAAAATCAGGAATCGACTTCAAGTTCAAAATTCCGACAACGGTCAGACAATAAATGCAGCACCGGAACCCTTACAGACGTTTGACAAAGCACCGAATAGCCTGAAGGATTGAAGGAATACAGAACAAAAGTCATTCCAAAGTCCCATTACACCGACTGAGGGTAGGGGCAATCATATCCAAAGCATTCCAGACTCTTCTATAAAAGAACGAGGCTGAAATACTTTGGAGGGGGTATCTGTAGGCATATAAAATTACCTATAGGTCCCTTAGCACAGCTCGACATGGTGATTCGACAAACCAACGAACCATCGAGTGACGAGGCGACGAGGTCAACGAATTGCACGTGAGCAACGGAATGCATTCGCGTGCGGAATCAATCTAACGGTTCGGGAAGTCAACGAGTCGTCCAACCATAAAATGGATTCGAACTCAAACACCAAGGCGGATTTACTGCCAAATAAAGATCCAGACTGTCAAATCAAGGTCCGGATAAATCGAATACAGAACCGGAAAACGGGAAACAATGGAAAACAACACCCAGAGGGGCTCGGCCAAACCGAGCCACCTCAAGGTGGCTCGGCCAAGGCCGAGCCACCCTGGGGTGGCTTAGCCAAGGCCGAGCCACCTCGGGGTGGCTCAGCCCAGTGCCGAGCCACCCTGAGGTGGCTGGCCCAGATTTGTGCCAAAGGCACAGATCTGGTTGCCTATAAATAGGGGACTTGGGTTCACTTTTTGGGGAACTTTTGGAGAGCCGATACTCTGCCGGATTAAGACCTTGTTCTTGAGTTTTTTTGAAGGCTTGAAGACTTGGGCGTTCGGATCTGGTTCTTGGCGAGCATCCGCATCACAAAAGGCAGGAGTTCGAGAGGACCGGATCTCAGATCTACGTTGCTATACTCCGGATCAAAGCTTGGTCTTTGATCCCGAGATTCGAGCGATTGTTTCCTTTGTGAAATAATCCCTCCGGCTATTATTTCCTTGGTGAAATAATACCCGTCACACTGCGTAGATCTGTCTGGATCTAGATCGTGCGGTGGTCAACGGATCAACCATCGGCGCAGGCAAACAACCCACGCAAGCGAGCGACCGGATAACAAGAGCTCGTGATTTGTTCGGTAAACAAGAGAAAAGTTATAATTTTTTATTTCTTTGTTTTGATTTTCATTGTAACCGGATCTTATAAAAAGACCGGATCTTTGTAACTCAAAAAGTTGTTATTTAAAGATGACAATGGAGTCAGTAATGAAGAAAGCAACAGTTTTTCCTGCGAACATCGAGCACCAGATCTGGATGAGCGAGTCCTCGAAGTCCCAAAGTTGAGATCTTTTTAAGTTCTGAGTCTCCAATCCAGCAGGGCTTCGCCTCTCCAAAATCCAACCTTTAAAAATGAACCCAAGCCCCTCTATTTATAGGCTCTCAGATCTGTGCTTTGGCACAGATCTGGGTTAGCCACCCATAGGTGGCCGGTGTAGGCGTATAAAATTGCCTATAGGTCCCTTAGCATAGCTCGGCACGATAATTTGACAAATCAACAAACATCGAGTGACAAGGCGACATGATCAACGAATTGCACGTGATCAACGGAATGCATTCGCGTGCGGAACCAATCCAACGGTTTGGGAAGTCAACGAGTCGTTTAACCGTGAAACGGATTCGAACTCAAACACCAAGGCAGATTTACTACCAAATAAAGATCCTGACTATCAAATCAAGATTCGGATAAATCCGATACAGAACCGAAAGACGGGGAACGACGGAAAACACCCCAAAGGGGACTCGGCAAAAACCGAGCCACCTCAAGGTGGCTCGGCCAAAGCCGAGCCACCCTGAGGTGGCTCGGTCCAGTGCCGAGCCACCCTAAGGTGGCTCGGTAGCCGAGCCACCCCAGGGTGGCTCGGACCAGTGCTGAGCCACCCTGAGGTGGCCGCCCAGATCTGTGCCAAATGCACAGATCTGGTTGCCTATAAATAGGCGGGGTGATTCATCATTTACAGGGACTTTTTGGAAGAACTTTTGGAGAGCCAAAACTCTGCCGGATTAAGAACTTGTGCTCGAGTTTTTGAAGGCTTGAAAGCTTGGACGTTTGGATCTGGTTCTTGACAAGCACCCACATCACAAAAGGCAGGAGTTCGAGGGAACCAAATCTTCAGATCTACGTTGCTATACTCCGGATCAAAGCTTGGTCTTTGATCCCGAGATTCGAGCGATTGTTTCCTTGGTGAAATAATCCCTCCGGCTATTATTTCCTTGGTGAGATAATACCCGTAATATTACATAGATCTGTTCAGATCTAGATCGTGCGGTGGTCAACGGATCAACCATCGGCGCAGGCAAACAACCCACAAAGCGAGTGACCGGATAATAGGAGCTCGCGATTTGTTCGACAAATAAGGAAAGTTGTAATTTTCATTTTTTTTGTTTGATTTTCATTGTAACCGGATCTTATAAAAAGACCGGATCTTTTTGTAACACAAAAAGTTGTTATTTAAGAGTGCAATGGAATCATCAATGAAGAAAACCATTTTTCCCGCGAACAATCTGGCGACCATAGTGGGAGACACCGATCTCACTTCTGAGATCGGAGCGTCGCAGCCGCGGATCTCGATCCCGGTCGTGGAGGAGGTCGAGTATGAGTTCGACCAGTAGTAGTACAAGGAGTACGTGTCCTCGTCTGGATCAACCCCCCCGTAAGTCCAAGAAATCCCAGAAGTTCTCCTCCAGGAGAAAAGTCCGTTGGTGCGAAGAAGTTGAAGCCACCAATGACAACCTCACCCCGATCGACGCCGAAGTTGCGTCGGGTGAAGTCCCACTGGCCTCTAAGCAGGTCAAATCCGCCATTGAAGGCGTGGTGACTCTCTCTAAGAGAGCTCGCCAGAGGCAGCGTCAACGCCTTGCGAAGCAATTCGCAAAGGCCATGGAGTCTGTTGACGGGGTCCGCTACAACACGGATCTGAAGAGCAAGCGAGGCAAACAACCTCAACAACAAATGAATAGTGGTTCCTCCAAGCCATCGACGATGGAGTGGGTCCGTGTCAAACGGAACCGTTCGACGCTGGAGGAGCGTATCCGCAAACGCCGCGCATTATCAGCGCAAGCACGGGCCAGAGCTGAAGAAGCCCGTCGGAAGCTACAGAAGGAGGTGGTCAAGAAGCCGCCATCAACTCGTAGGGTTTGGAAACCGAAGTCTGAAGCGGCGGTTCAGACCAAGGAGCAACAATTGCAGCCTCCGAAAGCTCAAACTCCGGTGAATCAACCCAAGTCGCCGGTGATTTCCGCAACTGTTCCGGGAGATCCCATAGGACCATCCCAGAAGAGGAAGTCAGTTTTAGAGCGCCTCGGTCCACTTCCCAAAGAACGAGGCAAAGCTCCAGTCCAAGAATGGTTGGGGCCAATGAAGAAGTCCCAAACGATTCAACATGCTGGGGGTCGCCGCAACCCTCAACACTTGGAGAAAATCGTGGCATCCAAGCGCACAACTTTGCGCATCGAAGTGCAAGAGCCAGCTAAAGATTCACGCCCACAAAGGCGCGTTTCGAGGCGCGTGACTCTGGAAAGCCCAAAGAAGGCAATTCATCCTCAGAAGGAAACGTTATCGTCTGATGGCGATAACGTCATACCTGGGAGATCGTGTCGACACACAATAGGTTACTCTGATCATCAAGCTGACGAGTTGTACTATTGTGATGGGAGCACGAGGAAAACCAGGAAGAGAAGCCCTCGAAGGCTCGAAACTCAATGTCCTTGTTCAAAGCTCATTCGGGCGGTACTGTCTGAGTGCAACTGTGTCAAGGCAGTCCCTGAGAGAGTTTCGGTGTTCGAAAGACTTAGTACCGAAATGCTAAAACCGAGGTCTAGGCGTTTCCGAAGAAGAAGAACGGTGGTCAAAGACGGTGAACATTCGAGGGTCACCGCCAACATGACCAGCAAAGGAACATCGGCTCAGGACAACCCCGAGGCGATTCCAGAGGTGCCCCAACGTGTAACTCGTCTTCAATCCGGAGCCATCATTCGTGCAACGTATGGTAGGGTTCGGACAAGAGTACCTTCGGGAGATGAAGAATCAGATGCCGGCTCAGCAATTGCATCTGACAATACCGTGTCCAGTGAAGGGCAACCCCGCGAATCATTCATGATAAGTGCGAAGCAAGTGGCCAAGATGCTCGAAGAGGCCATGGCCAAACAACAGGAAAGCTTCAGGTTCGAAATGCAGATGGCCATGCAGAACATGAGAGAGATGCATGATCAACAGATCCAGGCACTGACGAACCAGCAAGGCGAACCAAATCGCCGTAATCCGGTTGTTCAGGAAGTGGAGAATGCGAATGCGGAGGAAACCCGCAATGTCAATGATCCTCCCATTAATGCAGGGGGTGGCAATGAGGATGCTAGTCACAACACCACGCTTCCACCTCCGAATCGCACTGATGAAAACTCGGGTGAAAGCCTAAAAATTAAAAACCTCGAGAGCAAAATCAATACATTGATTTCCGCTCAAGAGACGAAAAAGACAGGCATTCCATGTCCTTACCCAAGAGAGTGGGAATCAATCCCATATCCGGCGAAGTTCAGTCTAATTAACTTCACACCGTTTAATGGGATGGGTTCACCCACTCAGCATTTGATTTATTTCAAATCGCACTTGGGGATAATCTCTGGTAATGAGCCTCTAATGGTGCGGTCATTTGTTGGCACTCTCCGCGGAGCCACCTTCGATTGGTATCGCCGCCTCAAGCCAGGTAGCATTAACAGCTGGGACGACATGGAGACTAAGTTCCTCACCAATTTCTTCGACGACGACACCGAGATCTCTATCTGATCGTTGCTCGATGAGAAGCAGAAGGATGGGGAGTTAGTTGACACCTTCGTCAAAAGGTTTCGGAACAAAGCAATGAATTGCCGGGACCCGATCACTGAGGAATTCATCCTCCAGACCTGTCATAACAACCTTTCGCTGGATGTGTTGGAGGCAATGGGCATAGCACCATCCAAGACATGGAAGGATCTAAAAGTTCGAGGAGAGCAAGTTGAGCGATTCCTCAAAAGAAAGAAGGCGGAGAGAGGCCAACCGGCAACAAATCCTCCGAAACAGAACTTCAACCCAAAAGGGAAAGGTAAAGCTCATGCTAATGCCGTTGATGCTAACCAAACCTTTCAATTGCAACTTCAGCAACAACAGCAGCAACGAGCGCCACAACAATCGCAGCCGCATTGGCAGCAACGGCCTTAGAAGCAAAAGTCTTCGGAGCCGAAGTTTCCCAAAGTCTACTCCTTCAAGGATGATGAAGTTCCCGGCATCTTCAAGTACCTGTTGGAGAACAATAAAATCCGCCTGCCGGTGATTGTAGATCATGAAGGGACCAGTAAAGTGACGGACCCGAAGTACTGCGCGTACCATAGAGCGGTCCACCACCCAACGAAGTCTCGCTACCACCTCAAGGACAAGATCCAGGCGTTAATCGACATAGGGGTCATAACTCCGAAACCGGCCAAGAATGTGGGAGCAAACGCGGTGTCAATCAGTTTTGGATCGGTGCCTACAACTTGGTTCGAGCCAAAGCGCGTCACCAAAGTCGGGATGAAGACGGTGAATGATGACCCGCACGGACAGCGCCAAAAAGGACTCATCCCACACACAGCCCCAAATGGTGAAATTCTCTGGGTGCACCCCGACCTGATTGAAGATGAACAATGGGCCGGATCGTCATCCAAGAAGAAGTCAAAAGGGAAAGGGAAGTCTTGTTGCGGAGTCTCTGCTATCCTAAGAGAAGATAACGAAAGAATCCCCACTTTCCTGCTTTCCGACAAAGAACAGGAAGCCTTCGCGACCCGGAGTGGAAATGAGTATCACTTCAAATATCCATCTCCTGGTGATCAATTAGCTGAGCAGGGGGTGACAAAACGGGGACCAGCCAAAACTCTCACAGAGCTGGGGGTGATTACGGTTCCTAAACCGGTTGACGAGGCTTGACGACAGCCGGCAGATAAACAAAAAGAAAAGAGGCCTGAGGAGGTTCAAAATCCGAAGCAGTTTCGTTTCAGTCGTCCGATTGGAAAGGATAAACCGGAGAGTTCGAAAACTCCGCGCGTCTTCGACATCATGGCTCAGTTAGCTAATATTCCAGCGCAGATAACGCTATATGAGTTGCTACGGCTGTCTAAGGAGACTAGAGAAGCCTTGCAAGAGGCCTTGGCCGATTCGGAAGCATTCCTCACTCGGATCAAACCGGCGTCTGAGGAGCTGGAACTTTTAGCTCAACAGTGCAATGTGGCAGCTAAGAACATTCCCTGCATCACCTTCACCAAAGAGGACATGCAGACTAAGAATTCAAACCATGATCGGCCCCTGTACTTCGTCGGGTACATTGGCTCTAGCAAAGTCAACCGAATCCAAGTGGATCCGGGTTCCGCTGTGAGTATTATGCCACTTCGCCTAATGCATAGCCTTGGCATTCCAGTCAGCAAGTTGGCGTCTACGGGTACAGTCATTTACGGATTCAACACCAGCAGGTCAAGACCTTTGGGGAAGATCCGAATAAAGTGTCAAATGGGCGATCTGAAGACGGAGGTCACGTGTTACGTGATAGATGCCGAGACATCCTATAATTTACTATTGGGTCGGCCTTGGATCCATAATAATGTTATAGTTCCCTCCACCTTACATAAGTGTCTGAAATATGTCGACACTGATGGAAGGGTTAGGACGGTGGTCGCGGATAAGCAACCATTCAAAGGGTATGAGAATTACTTCACAAATTCTCTCCTTTATGGTAACGAATCCGATACGGAACCATCGGTCCAAGGCACGGACAGCGGAGAAGAAGCTGATTCTGAGGCCGGATTCGATTACAATGGTGGTTTTGTTTTAAATGACATTGTACGCTTTGTAATCAATCTTGACGATGAACAATCGTCAGATGGCGGTTGTAACTGGCAACTTGCCGATATTAAAATAAATCATGATTTAGAGTACTCCTTATCTCTTAATGATGCGATAAAGGGATTATATGATAATCCAGATTTATGTATGCCGCTCCAATCATCTTATGAAACGAAGAAACACCTCCAGCATTCTTTCGGAACAACCCGGATTATTCCTGCCAAAATAGGGGGACAAAAAGAAGTGATTTACGGTAAAGGAGAAAATCTTCCGTTGCCGGATCATTTCCTAAGAGAAGACGAAGATGATGACAAATCTGGTCTGCACTTATCTAAGTATAGTCCGGAAGCGCGCACGCTCATGGAAAAACAAGGGTACGACTTCACACTCGGAGAAGGTTTATACTTCGATCGAGGTTCTCGTATCCCAGTCAAAGCGGCATATGTACCAAAAGGGAAACCGGATGATTATTACCATCACAAGAGAGGCTTAGGCTATGTTTCATCGTCTGATGACGAATGTGGTTGGCAAATTATCGATCAAATTGCTAACAAAGTTAAAGATAGGTACTTGCTAGATTCTTCAGCTGAGGATTCCGACACAAGTTTGGGAGAAATGTTCAAGACCTTAATGTCGAACATGACTACAGCTGATCCATCTACGTTGGAGGATGACGATCAAATGCCAACGTGGGAGGACCCATGGGTTCATCACCTAAACATGCAATATGGTGATAGGTTCGAACAGAGAGAACCACCCACCGAAGACGAAGTAGTCCAAATTAATATGGGCGATGAGGCCAATCCAAAGCCCATATTCATCAGCGGTAGTCTTCCCCCAGATGAGAAGGAGGAATTAATTGCCCTTATTAGGGAATATATCGACGTCTTCGCTTGGAACTATGAAGACATGCCAGGGCTCGACCCCAATGTGGCAATGCACCGCCTCGACATCAAGCCGGATGCCAAACCTGTCAAACAACAGCAAAGACGGTTT
>BQKN01037376.1:0-11467 GCA_022839385.1 Asparagus kiusianus
TCATATACTTCCCTTTAAAAGTGGGAGTTTCAGAAAAACTTTTATTGGACAATACTACCCTTGATGTTTTTTTAAATATCACATTATATCATATCCTAATTAATTGAACTCTTTAAATAGATCTATAATACATTATTTGTGACATATCCTAATTAATAGAAATATCTTTAACATATTCTTAAAAATCCAAAAGATATAAACAATGTTCTTAAAAATCTAAGAATTATATAAAGCACTCTTAAATCAGAAAATTATAAACAATGCTTTAGAAATTAAAAAAATCCAAAAAAGTCTATATAACTTCAAATTTTGAAAAACTTTCATTGGACAATACTACCCTTGATGTTTTGAAAATTAATAGAACTCTTTAAATAGATCTATAACACATTATTTGTGACATATCCTAACTAATAGAAATATCTTTTATATATTCTTAACAATCCAAAAAATATAAACAATGTTCTTAAAAATCCAAAAATTATATAATGCACCCTTAAATCAGAAAATTACAAACAATGCCTTAAAAATAAATAAATTCCAAAAAGTCCTTATAACTTCAAAAATTATAAATTAAACAATCCCTTATACAACTACAGATTATAAATCGTCACTTAGAAATTCTAAAAATCACAAACATGAGGACCCCGTGAAAAAGATAAAAGTTAAAAAAACACCTCCAAAAATCTAAAATACAAAAAAAACTGAATATTTGAAAACAAACAACCTCTTGAACAATATGAAATTACATGCAAAACCCTAAATATTGAAAGTTACAAACAAGTTCCTCACCAAAAATTTCAAAATTTATAAAAAAAACCCTAAAATGAAATCTTTTGAACAGTCCCCTAAACAAATTGAAGTTATATACAACACCCTAGAAATTAAAACATTACAAATAGTCCCTTGAATAAGCTTAATTTTACAAAAAATACCTTGGAAAAATTCAAAATTTATTAAAAAATTAAAAATCAAAAAAATTTCAACAGTTTTGGAAATAATTTGAAATTACATACAACAACCTAAAATTTTAAAATTTATGGACTTCCAAAATCTAAAATAATAGAAAAACTCAAAAAATTAAATAAATAATAAAAAATATCCTGAAAATCTAAAATTTTCAATCAACCATTTTAACTATTTGAAACTACTACCAAATATTCCTATTTTTCAAACAACCTTTGAAAAGTCTTAAAAAATACAAACATCAGAGCTATCTAATAAATTCTCTATGAAAGATTTTATGAAATACTTCTAACTAAAAAAACTAACTTTTATCAAATAACATTGAAATTATGTTTGTCTAACAAATTCTCTTGAAAGATTTGGACGAGCCATCATATAATATGGGACTTAAACTATATAGGGATGGAGCTAACATCTTAATAACATTGTCCCAGTCAACTTATATTGATAAGGTAGTGGCCAAGTTTAACTTGCAAGATTCAAAGAAGAAACTTATTACTCAGGATATGAAGTTACTCTTTCTAAAGAAATATCACCTCATACAAATAAGGTATTAGAAAGAATAAAGCAATGCACATATGCTTCAATTGTAGATAGTCTTATATATGTAATGTTGTGTACTAGGCCAGATATTGCTTAAGAAATAAGTGAAATTAGTAGATATCGATCCAAAGTTAAATATTCTTTTAAATATATTAACTAGACAAAAGATACCGCAGTTGTGAAGCAGCAAAAAAGAAGTTAGGTGTTTGGTGGTGATCCTTTAAAAGTTGAAGGATACCTGAGTATAATTTTCAGTGGGATCCAGACGATAGAAAATCTACATCAGGTTTTGTCTTTACATTAGATAATGAAGCTATTAATTGAAATAATTGTAAGTTAAAAACTATAGTTGATTCTACAATTGAAGCAGAGCATATTGCACCTTGTAAAGCATCAAAATAAGATGTTTTAAAAAAATTTGTGCAAGAGTTAGGTTTTTTTCGACTACCAAATATTCCATTGCTTTGTATTTTGATCACAGCAGGTTCCCAAGCTGGAGTGCCTAGGGCTCATCATAATCCAAAACACATCGAATGAAAGTATAACTTGGTAAGAGAGGAAACATAAACATTCTTAAAGTTGCTTTTGCTGATAATGTGGCAAACTCATTGACTAAACATTTAAGTTAAAATGTATTTGAGAAATATATTGATAAGATAGATTTAAAATCTATATCAAATTGGTTTTGAGTGCAAGTGGGAGATGGAAAGATATATGCTCTACAAAGCCAATAAATAAGAGTTTACATGGATATTTATAAAAATAACCCGTAAAATATGAAATTTTTAAATAACATTCTGAATAATATGAAATTACAGGCAGAACCATGAAATTTAAAAATTACTAACAACATCCTCACCGAAAATTTTAAAAAACTAGAAAACTCATCCTAAAGTATGATAATTTTGAATAGTCCCCTATACAACTTGAAATTATATACAATACCTTAAAATTTTAAAAATTACAAAAAATCCCTTAAAAATCTAAAAATTATAAAAAAGACCTCAAACAATCTAAAAATTGCAAAAAATGCCTTGAAAATTAGAAAATTTTTTAACAGCTCCATGAGCAACTTGTAATTACATATAATGCTCTAAAAATTTAAAAAAAATTAAAAACAAGCTTTTAAAAAATCTTAAGTTGCAGAAAATACCCTGGAAAAAGTGAAAATAAAAAACACCCTGAAAATAAAAAAATCTTCGATAACCCCTGTGAATAATCTAAAACTATAAAGAACCACTTATTATTCAAATATAACAAATAACTTCCCAAAAATCTTTAAAAATAGAAAAAAACATGTCAAAATTTAAAAATTATAAAAAAACTCCTCCGAAATTCTAAAATTTTCATTTCCCCTGCACAATATGAAATTACAAAGCCCCCCCCCCCCAGAAAAGGGTTTGAAAATTAGGAAAGCTCCTAAGAAAATATTAAAATTATAGATGATCTTATGAAACAAAATAAAAATTACAAACAGCTCCCTAAAAATCAAAAATTGTAAACAAAATCCTAGAAAAAAAAATCTAAACACTCGTCTTAAAATCGAAAAGTTCTAGAATTAGGTGTTATGCATTTGATATATAAGATAAAAGTTCTTTGATATGTTTGTTAGATCAAATTTCTAAAATTACAAGTTGAAATATTTGATATGTCTGTTAGATCAAAGTTCTAAATTTTGTAAGGCATAACTAAATTTAATGCATTATCAAGTTAGATATTAGTCTACAAAATATTATCATCATCAAGTAGAGGTTTAACAACATGATTTTATTTCGTACAACAAATTATATGGTAACCATGAACTATTTCACAAATGAGTTACAATAAAGATATAAATCTGTTTCTCAGAAAAAAGTATAAACCCGAATAAAAAAAATTAGATTATTTGATGACGTGCAATGCACGTGCATCCCACCTAGCATATATATATATATATATATATATACACACACACACACACACTAGTATAGTGCACGTGCGTTGCACGTGGTATATGGTTATATCAAAATAACTAAAAGAATAATATATAGATATTGAATGAACGTACTAATAATATAATATATTTATGTTTTGCTCTAGTGTAATATTCTTCTTAAAAAAATTTCATTTTAATAAATATCTTGAGTATCATACTAATATTTTATTCGTGCATTCAAACTTCTTCGTGGTTTCGAAGATTGTCCGTTGTGGATTCCGAGGTTACTACTTCCCCGCTGCGTCAATATGTATGAGTAATAAATTAAATATATGATAAATAATTATAATGTAATTATATAATATTATGATATTGTAAGGAATTAAACTAAATTATAATATTTAATTATATTAAATCATTAGTTATGATAAGTAATTATATTAATACCTGTAATATTTATATGATGTATATCATCATTTATAAAAAATGGATTAGATAAGAAATTTTTTATAACAATAATAGATCTTACAAAGCAACAAATAATTCCATAATTGATTCGTATATTTCATGGACGTAATCAATCAATCAAACAAAAAGGAGGATTGTGGGCACAAATAAACTACATAAGAAGGCATAAAATTAAAAGTACCTATTGAATTCATAACATCAAAACTTTCAAATTCATATAATAGTACCCACCGTCGACAGTACAACACCATCACCAGATTTCTCACTTTGCACCAGAGAATTGTTAGATCCAACGCATACTAGATGGTATATATATTTGTTCCAACTTTCTTTACAATAAAGAATCTCGATATCAATCTTCTACTCTTAATGTTGCAACCGTCCCTCCCAATAGATGAAAGCTTAAATTCCAACATCATCGATCCAACCTAATACACGATATAGACCGGTTCAATGCGCATCTTAGGTCACCCATTTTATTACTGAACTTGCCTGCATAGGTTTCTTGACATGTGTTGGCACTATTGAGTTAGTTCTTGAGGTCGTACACGGCTCTGTCTTGGTCATTGAGCTGATAGTTTCAAACATGGTCGATGATATCTTTGAGGTCCCGGACTGCATAATCGAAGACGACGTTCCTCGGTGGCAGCATAGAGGATGGTTGATCGGTTGATGGCATCTCTAATGTGGGCGTCGGTGACCTTTAAGAGGTCTTGGTTAGGGGTTTTAACGTTAGTTTTGTTGGCTTTGTCTTTAGGCTGAACATATAAAGGAAAGAAGGATGAGTTGTTACTGATAACAGAAGCCTAAAGGTTGGAGGATTAGTATCTAACTAATGGAGTTATAATGGTGATTTAATGGTAACTCTTGTGGATTAATAGGATTGATTAATGGATGGTTGTTTAATGTTGACGTTAGAGAATTTAAATGGTTATAGTTAATGAATTATAATCACCACTTATGAAACAATTCATTATAGTTGTAATGAAAGCACGTTGAAATCTTTGACGGCTAATCCTCAACTCCTCTCGTGTTTATAAAATTAAATTAAATTTTTAAAATTATTTTTCCTTATTAAAAAATTTATATGTATCATCACATAAATTTGTAGATGTTATTTTTTTAATGTGCATGTGATTAATGGAAGTTTGTGGTGTAATTAGGAGTTATATCATTTTTTTGTTATTTTGAGAAATATTATTTACTTGAGGTTTATAAATTTGTAGAAATTGCTTTTCTATTATGTGTAATTTATGGAAGTTTGTGGTGTAATTTGGAGTTTATCGGGCACAAAGTAAATTCACATAATAGTTCTTAATGTCAAGTATCATTTATTTGGATTGGCATGTTAAAAAATCTATAATGAATGACGGTTTTTATAAAATTGCACGTTCATTGCAAGCTCTAGTACATGTTAAAAAAATATATAATGAATGGTTTGATGACATTAATATTGGATTAGTGAAGGGGTTACAAAAAATAGAAGTTAAATATTTTTCGGGAGAAATGTTTTAACATACCAAACCACTTTTAGAATAGTATTAGATTAGATATTGTGTGTGTATATATATGTATTAATGGGAAAGGGGAGCTAAAACAACCTCGACTCGTGTTTGGGTGTGAATCAATTATTGCATATTTGTATTATCTCTCAACATGCTCCATAAATATGCTATTTTTAGTGAATAAAACATGCTCCATAAAACATGCTCAATTATTGCATATTTGTATTATCTCTCAACATGCTCCATAAATATGCTATTTTTAGTGAATAAAACAGACAGCAATATACATACCTGTTACAAATTCAGCCAAATTTCGAATCAGCTTTCAGCAGCCGGTCCATCGCTGGCTTGCTATTCATAGATTTGAGGAATAGTTCACATAACACATACAAATTTACATTGATTAGTAGGATGTTTTTGCTGTCTGTTCAGGTCTCTTAGTACATGAACCTTTTCCCACTTCTGGAATAACTGTCTTTGTTAAATGTGTAAACATCATAGGACTCATTTCGGATTAGAGCGCATATCTGCGATTTGTAAAATTACATTGGACTCTCTCATAATAACTTTCACTGAAGTTTATAAGTTTTCTGGATCTTGATGTTAACAGTTAGCCTAATTCTTAGTCAAATTGGTATTTTGACTCCAATTGTTTGAAGAAAAAGCAACATATGTTGTACATAAATTCAAGGGTTAGTTACAGAAAACCTCATGAACTTTTGGGGAGTTGCAGCAAAACTCCAACAACTTTTTTTATGACACTAAACACCTATGAACTTTTGGGGAGTTGCACGTTACCCACATGAACTATTTTATTTCACTAAATATTATCTGAATTTTATCTTTTAATCCTCCTATTAGCACCATCAAGTCTAATGTGTCACTGTTAAGCACATGCCAAAAAAAGATGAAATATTGCTTCTTAGACGCAACAAATACGCTTTCTTAAAAAAAGAAAAAATAGATCATCTTTTGAGATGACTAAGGAATTATTTTCATCTTCTTTTGGCATATGATTACCACATGGAATGTTAGAATCGGTGGTGCTAATTTAGAGATTAAATGAGAAATTTTCATGTAAAATTGACTAAATAAAACAATTCATATAGGGGTTATATTCCTCAAAAGCTCATAGGGGTTTAGTGTAATAAAAAAAATTGATGGCGGTTTACTTCAACTCCTCAAAAATTTGTGGAAGTTTTATGCATGTAAATTCTGGACCTCGAGGAACATTGGAGCCGGTCTAAACCTGTAAAAATATCCTCTAAAAATCTTCATTCGTCACGAGACTACCAAAATAATCTCATCATTGAAATAAAACCAATAATAAATATTCTCTATAATCCAAAAGTGAATATTAATCCAATTAACTTGAGATAAATAATTATTCCTCAACTTAAAATAAAACTTAACCTAAAGGGAAGAATCTCATTATTACAAAGCTTTCAATCATTAACTAAATATCAAAGACTTTATTTAACCTTAGCAATTTGTAAATTTTATTCCTTACTCCCTTCTAATAATTTAGGAACCACCAACTTCACCTAATCCCGAGTCTCCAAAAAGAATGAATATATCATAATTAGTTCATAACTCAATGAGTAGATAAATTCATACATTAAACACTGGTTTTACAAAAAACTATAATACTTTAACTTGATAAGCAAAATATTAAAATAGTAAGAAAAATCATCAATGAGATCACGAGCATGATACAGTATCTTTAGAATAAAAATTTCGTGAAATGGAGAATGCGCAGGTCATATCTCACTGTGATCAACACTTCATACTCCGGTTTACTTAGTAACCCCGCAATCATTAAGCCTGTGATTCCGGGACGATGAGACCCAAATTTAGACACTTAGCGCTAAAATAAAAACCTCATAGATGTACATTGAGCCCTGTTTAGAGGAAGCTTTTGAATAATAAAACCCTAGTTTATTGGATGCGGTCGTTTATCTATGTTCTCTCTATCTTTCTACATCTCTTGTGATTTTTTGTAAAACCCTGATAATTTATGAATAATATAATAAATGTGTGATAAATTATGATATATGGATATTTAGTATGATAAATATCCTTTAATGGTATATGAGTATAATACCATGTGTTTTGAGTATGAACGAGTTCATACACGAGAGAGAAAAGAGTTGAAACATGCACGAATGACCAAACATATGGAAACTGGAAATGTCCGGTCCGGTCGACCGTCACGGTCGACCGCGATACCTGCAGATGGTTTTTCTCCTGTTTTGAGTTGGTTTCAGATTTCTAAACCCATATTCGTTTTCCCCTGATATATATATGAGTTTTTCTCGTTTTTCTCAATTTTCCTAAGAACCCTAACAACCACCAAACCCTCCAAACCCTAATTTGATTCTTAAGAGAAGATTGGAGGCTTTTGAGCGGGATTTTCTCGTGGTTTTTGGCTTTTGGAGTGGAGATTTCTTTCATCCTTGCATCTAAACATTTTCCCTACAATCTCAGGCGAATATCATCTCTGCTAATCCCCCTCCTAGTTTTCAAAATGTTTTTAAAGAGTTTTAAACGTGTTTTGTAGAGCCTAAATGACTAGTTTATGAATAAAGTCAACTTCTTTTGTATTATATGTATAAAGATTAGGTCTTTTCATGCTAAAAAGGTTTAGCATGAATTTTACAGATGTATTTAAGATTTGAAGATGATTTTAAAACATTGTTAATCTAAAGAAAGAAGTTTGATTTGTTGTTTTGAGCTTTTATGCATGTTTTAGGGTTTTAAATACAAATCTAATGCATAAAATCATGTTTATAATTGTTGAGTTATTTTCAGATGTTCATATCTGCTGTAGCATGCTTGCATACAAGTTTTATGAAGATTTAATCATGTTTGAATCACAAAAACACGACGTGAACACGACATACATAAAATAACTGAGAATCTGGAAATGGGGTTCACAGTCGACCGCCATGGTCGACCGCGTGTAGGACAGAGACTTGGGCAGTCTCTGGAGCCCGTCGCGGTCGACCGCTATGGTCGACCGCCAGTCTGTTTATGCTGTGCATGTTTTTAAGGCTTGGTTTTGGTTTGTCGAGTAGATTTCTCGACCTTATGATGATAGACTATGATGTTAATGAATGTTAAACACCTAGAATGATGGTGAACTTCAGATGTGGTCACGCACACCGAGATTTTGTGCATATATGCTAGATTGTGTTAGATTAACACACTTTCGACGTGAGATAAATTAATAAACACATATAAATAATATGGTTCTATACGTATCCGAAAATAGGAAGATGAAACCTATTTGCCGCAGAATGATTGAGTAAGAGTATTACAATAGTATTGTTGTTACATGTATCCCGAATAGGAGAATAATAAACCCTATTGTCATAGAGCGATTGAGTAACGAGCGTTACAAAAGTATCGCTATAGCACAAGATGATACACACAGATATTTGACCAGTTGTAAGCTTTACTTCCATGATAGATTACCGCGAGTAGGATATTTCCTTTGAGATTTTGATGCACCCGTTATGAACGACAGATATATTTATTTTAGCAATTATTGATATCCTCTTATATTAGAGCAGGTCACTCGGACGTAGTTCGAGATGAGATGGTTATTCTTTATGTTAGAGATTGGGGTATTTTATCATTGATTATCTGTTTTTTATTCATAGAGAGTTATATGAATGATTTGATATATGTATGTACTGACTCTATTTTCTATATGCTCCTACCCTCCTTTCCCTGGGGAGAGGTAGTGATGATCTCGCTAGCGCTTTGACGCTAGTTGTTTTCCCCCCTTTACAGGCAGCGAGTCCGACGCACGGAGAGTCACAGGTTGATGGGACATCTTAGTTGTCCATTTAGCTATTTATTATATTTTGTAGTTATTGTAGAACTCCACATGTAGTTGATTATTTTCAGACTCTAGATTGGTATTTTATTTCGTAGAGTTGGGAGCTATTATAAGACTTTGTTTATTTGACTCATTGTATTTGAGATTCAGTTCAGACTCAGAGATATATCTATCTCATTTTAGTTGGGCTTATTATTGATATCTCTTATGCTTCTTCTGTGTATATTCGGTGTTGTTCTATTTCTAGTTTTGTCTATCTGTACCTTCAACTATTTATTGTTTCCACTAGAGAGATAACATTTGTGATGGTGAAACATGTCGTAGCATGGTGTTTGGTGCTTGGCAGGTTTGACAATCCGGATTTTACCTGGGACTGCAGCCTTGTGTGAACCTAGGGGCGTCACAGTTGGTATCAGAGCTCTAGTTCTAATATCCTTAGGATCATTCCTGTGTCATATCGTGGAGTTAGGATAGAGTTTCCTAGGGATCATGTATACAGTCGGCTAAGAATCCCTAGTATGAGTGAGGACGTATTATATATATGTACGCGAAAAACCTTAAAAAAAATTTTATGATCTATTTGCTTTGAATAATAAAGCATGATATGAGATATAAGTGATACAATTTACTTCTTGGTATATGTTATATGCTTCATGCTTGAGATCCTATTTACTGCGTAATAAGCTTTATTTTGGAATTATAGATGTCAGGAAGAGGTCGTGGATGCCGAGTTTCTCGTGCTCAGGGAGTTGAGTAGGAAGATAGGGAGCCCGATCCACAGCAGGCTCCGCAGTACTTAGTGGATCTCATAGCATCATTGGCAGCTCGTATGGTGGCTATTGAGGAGCAGTTAGCAGCCCAGGTTTGTTAGGAGACTTCCGCTCATGAATAGGCACCCGTTCAGGAGTCATCTATTCGAGAGGAAATACCAGAGAGGGCACCAGTGGTCCCACCGACACCACCAGTTGATGACGGAGTAGCTGATCAGGAGGCTTGGCTTCGTTTAGTTAAGAGGTATCAAAAGTTGAAAACACCAGAGTTCCACGGTTCGACGGATTCTATTGCCGCGTATAAGTGGAAAGAGAATGTGAGCAACATCTTGGACATGCTGAATGTCAACACTGTTCAGAAGCAGAGGCTAGCGGCTTTCAGCCTCAAGAGCAATGCAGGAGGATGGTATCGACTTTGTTTCACCCCAGAGCAGAGGACGACGATTTCATGGGAGACCTTTATATATCTGTTTGATGAGCAGTATGTTTCGGCTGCAGCGAAAGCCGGAAAAAAGTTAGAACTGGCTCGGTTAGAGCAGGGAGATATGTCTGTCATGGACTTTGAGAGTAAGTTCATGTCATTGCTTAGATTCACCGGCATGTGGCACACGGAGGAGCGACAGGCTTAGATGTTCCTGATGGGACTTTGTCCAGGGTTACACCGGTACATAGTATCTCGGAGGTTTCGTTCAGTACGAGAGGTGGCAGATGCTGCCATGGCTCAGGAGACGGATACAGCTATATTCAATAAGGGCAAGGACAATAGTAAGTCAGGCCAGTCCGAGGATAAAGAAAAATGGAAGAGACCATTTGGAGGCTCAGGAGGACCCCAATAGCTGGTAAGGGTCCGCATCATCAGGGTCCCCATAAGAAGAGCCATCAGCAGGACCAGAGAGCGCAGCAGTAACGCCGATTTTAGGGAGCTTGTTACAATTGTAACAAGATTGGGCACCGAGCAGCCGAGTGCCGCAGCCCACCCGCAATAGGCCAGCAGGGTAGGACTCAGCTGCATCAGCAGAACTGTGCTTAGGGACGTGGTCAGGGCCAGCAGCCGAGGATTGAGGCACCTCCAACAGTTTCGATAATAGAGGGTCAGGTTCGAGCGATCCAGGAGATCTAGCAGAGGCAGATGGCACCATTCACTCTAGGCGATGCAGAGCAGCAGACCGGTAGAGTGTATGTAGTGGTTCCTCGCGATCATGGCGCGAGCGGAGCTGTGGTAGAATGTACGTTCCGTGTGAATTCCTTTCCAGCACGTATTCTTTTTGATTCTGGCGCTTCGCATTCTTTTATCTCATATGATTTTATGGTTAGGCTTCAGCTTGTAGCTCAGCCATTAGATTTTTTTTATCTGTATCTACTCCGTTGGGAGAGATGTCTCTGTTAGAGAGTGTTTGTAGGAGATGCATTGTCACGCCCCGCTTCCCAAAATACCCGGGAATCGGAACGTGAACAA
>BQKN01037378.1:0-14291 GCA_022839385.1 Asparagus kiusianus
ATATTTAACAAATAATTTACCACTAATATTGTTTGTCTAGTATTTGTGTATTTTTATTTATTGTAGACAAACAACAAGTTAGAGGATGGATGAAATCGAACCTTAACGATCATATCCAATGGAGGTTGGCGGAATAGTAGGTAAAACTATGTACAATTCAAGTTGAAGATCCAAGTTCATGCTTCATCCGCAAGATTACTAAGTCAAGCTATTGAAGATCAAGATCAAGCTTGGGTAATTTAGTTTAGGTTTTATATTATGTGTGTTAATACCTTAAGCTCAATCATATATACACACACATTTTAGTTTTGGTTTCTATGTATATATATAGTTATATATATACATACATGATTTTATAGTTTTCATGTTTATAAATATGAAATTATATTTTTCATATTTATTATTGTGTTTTGGTTTAGCTACATAGATATGAAATAACAAACAAATTTATTTACATTTTTATTTGTTTCATATCTATTATGTTTCACAATATATTGCATAGAATATGTAAATTTGTGAAAATATTATATTCTTAGGTTTTGGACTTAACAATAATCATATACATCTTTTATTAAGTCCACAAAATTATTTTGTAATGTTTCAAAACAAGGTTAAGCTAAAGTGTCAAAACTCATGTGTTTACATTTTCATGTTTTGGACTATTTTGCAAAATGATGATATTTTTTACTTGGGAGGTTCTTTCTAAAACCAGTTTTTATAGCATGTGTATTATCATGTCTACAATTATTTTTCAAAGTTTTATATTTTTTGAAATTTATTTGATATTTTTAAACATGGTTTTAAAATTAGATAAACTGCCTTCAAACATGTTTTTAGTCTGTGTCAGTTTGTGGTCGACGGCCACGGTCGACCGCCTTGAGTCCAGAGACTTAATATGTGTTTTGATAGCTCGCGGTTGACCGTGACGGTCGACCGGATGTAGTCCAGAGAGTTTCACGGTCGACCGCCACGGTCGACCGTTTGATGTCCAGAGCCTATATTCTGTTTCTGAGCTGCTCGCAGTCGACCGTCAAACTGTCATTCAGCTTGTAACGGCTAGTTTCCAGAGCCGTTTTTGAGTTGGTTTTTTGGTCTTTTCTTACCTTTCTCTTGGGTTTGGGATTGCATATAAATACTCCCTTATTCCTTAGTTCTCTGGAACCCAAGAAGTTTTTAAATAAGAGTTTAACAAGGGTTTAAGTTTATTTTAAGTTTGGCTTTAAGTTTGTTTAAGGGTTTGGTTTGTGAAGAATTCCACAAGAGGAAGTGGAGATCAATTCATTGATATTTGAGCTTCAATCCATCTCTCTCTCTCTCTCTCTTGTTATTTATTGGAGAAGTTTTCTAAACTCTATCTAGCTTTACATTTTGTATTGTTTGATTATCATTCTATTAAGCTAGTATTTATATTTGAGTTTAGTTTGATTTGATTTGATTTCACTCATTGTTCACACACAACCTATTGAGCTTATTGTATTTTCATACATAGTATATTTAGGTTGGTGAGAGTTGTAACAATTGAGTGTGAGCTTTAATTGAGTTCTTACCTTGTATTAGAGAACAAATCATTTGTTGTTATTGTGAGGTGTAGAGTGTAGACGTTGATCGATGAACGTTGAAAACCGACATTGTGAGTGTTTGTGAACGTTGATCGGTGAGCGTTGAAAACCGACATTGTGAGGTGTAAACGTTATTCGGGTGAGCGTAGAAAATCCGATTGTGATAGTGGATTTCTCCTCGGGAGTGGGAAGCAGAGACGTAGGACGGAAGGTCCAAACTCCGTGATCATTTGTTTGTGTTTGAGTTTGCTTTGGCGTTTCATTTGTGCTTAGTGTTTATTACATTCTTGTCGCCATTGTCAATTGCCCTATCACTTTTGTAAATTATTTATTTCACCATTGTGTTAGTTTATATATTATTGCATATATTTCACTATATATCTCATTGCTAGGATATTGCTCTTTGTTCATATTGCTTATTCTTTCTTGTAACAAATCGTATATCTATCTTGTAAGAATAATTTATTAATTAGTTTTAATTGGCATAAAATCGGATTAGATTAGCATAAGACCCTATTCACCCCCCTCTAGGGTCTAGCAGATTGTTCCCAACAGACTATCACAAATATTCTTCTCAATATGCATGACATCTAAATTATGTCGCAATAAGAGAGTTCTCTAATATGGCAAATAAAAAAAAAATACTTTTCTTATTCCAATTATCTCCCCGTCTTTCGTGTGATATTTTAATTTTATTCTCTGGATGATTGGTCAAGGTGATCCCTATAAGATCTTCCACCTGCTTAAGGATGTCATCTCCGGTCAGCTTCGGTGCTGCATACCCTCTCCCCCTAGTGCCATCAAATGATTTCTTATCTTTTCTCCAACTGTGATTTTCATCAAGATAGCGACGATGTCCCATATAGCTCTGCTTACCTCCATTAGATAACCTGATAGAGTGAGTGTGCTTATTACAACAAGGACATGCTAATTTCCCCTTAGTGTTCCATCTAGATAAATTTGCATAAGTAGGAAAATCATTAATAGTCCAAATTAGTGCTGCATGTAAAATAAAATTCTGTCTCAGAGATACATCATATGTTCGAACACCTGAGGCCCATAACTCCTTTAGTTCTTCTATCAATGGTTGTAAGTAGGTGTCAATAGCATCTCCAGGACCAGTTGGACTAGGAATGAGCATAGATAAAATAAAATCGGATTGTTTCATACACATCCATGGTGGTGAGTTATATGATACAAGTAAAACATGTCATATGCTATAAGAAACTTTTGAATTTATGAAAGGCTGGAAACCATCACTTGCAACACCAAGCCTAACATTTCGGGGCTCTTCGGCAAAGCTTTCATATAGCTCATTAAAGTTTTTCCAAGCCTCAGAGTCTGCTGGATGCCTCATCACTCTGTCCTCAACTTGTCTTTCATGGTGCCATCTCATATCAGAAGCTGTCTTCGAAGACATGTAAAGCCTTTGCAATCGTGGCTTAAGAGGAAAGTATCACAATGTCTTTTGTGGTATTTTTTCACCATTTGCCTTTCGCTTGATCTCTTTTCCATTATCAAGTTTCCACCTAGTAGCACTGCATTTCTGACACATATCAAGTCCTTCTTTACTTTTCTAAAACAACATGCAAGAGAATGGACACGAATCAATTTTTCATATGATAGGCCATGGTCTCGGATCGATTTTTTGGCCTCGTCATACGAATTAGGCAGTGTTGATTCCCCTGGCAATAGCTTGTCCTTCAAAAACTGGAGTAACATTGAGAATGATTTATTACTCCACTTATTTAGGCTCTTTATGTGAAGTAGTTTTACTAAAGCAGATAACTTTGAACATTTAGAGCCTTCATACAAAGGTTTCTCGGAGTCACCTAAAAGACTGTAGAATTGTTTTGCATATCCATCTGGTTCCTACTCAAGAATATCCTGACTCGACGTGGCATCAGGTGTAACAACGTTAGTTGAATTATGGAATAAATATCCAATCATTTCTTGCATTTTATCATCACTCTGGCTTTCTTCTGTCTTTTCTTCTTGTTCTTCATCAAACTCCGATATGGACTCACCCTGTCTTTTACTATGATGACACCAAAATCTGTAGTTTTTAATAATTTCATGAACAATAAAGTGGGTCTTTACCGACTCACGATTACCAGACTTCACATTACTGCATTTAACACATGGACATCGAATTTCAAAGTCGACATCCTTTTCATTGAAACTATCGACAGCTTCTCATATGCATAGTCTAAAAACTTATCAACCCCATCTTTATATTTTGGATCAAGTCTATCATCATCTACTAGGTCCATCCAATCTTTATTCGGCGTCATTTCAAGCAACATACTAAAATTTCCTAAAAAAATATTTCAACCTCTTCAAAAACTAAACACAAAGAAATGCTTATTTTTATGTAGAGACTCATATGTTCAGATATAGGGTCAATCTAAAGGCGAATGTGTTAACTATATATGGTGTCATTTAGAAAGTATTTATTTATGCAATTTATTGGTCAACATGGAACATATATAAAACCACCCTCACAACGTTGGAATTGGTGTAATACATAAAGAAAACATAGTCAATAAGGCATCATGTAAGATTGCAAATAACATTAATTCACATGTCTTTATCTCAAGTTCTTAAATATTTTGGTAGGAAAAATACATGCACTCTACAATAGCAAACCTTATTTCACATGATTAAATGTTACCATATAAAAAATTAGTAAATAAAACAAATTAGTAAAAAAAACTCATTTTCCTTCCAAAGCACATGTGACGTAGGAACTATGATTATAACTAATAAAATGGCTTGTTAATGGAAAGTGGTATGTCCAAGCTTGACAAGTACGTCTGAATAGATAAAGAAATAATCATTGGAAATCCATGTAACTTAAGTAAATACCACATATGCTATATTGGTTTTGAAGTCATATTTTTTTTGTAGGAACATCAAATAGAAGGTGGACAAGCTTCAAATGAAGGAAGGAAACAAATAGCACCAATACGGACAAGAAGTAAGAGCGATGATATTTCAAGGAGGTATAATCTTAAAGCTATTGCACTAAAATACCATAGAATTTCCCTTACTTTACACTTGTATACTCTCACTTATTTTTTGCAGCACTTATTTATCCTAAAGTAAATTCAGACTTATATACCCTCGTTTGTATATGGATAGCACTTATATGCCCGAAATGTTTTAAAACTAACACTTAAATACCCTAAAGGTTTTAAAATTTCACCAAACAAAAACTATATTGTACTTTAAGTATAGCGTACTTTATGGCATAAGTGCAAATACTATAATTTTTAAAACCATAGGGTACTTTAAGTATAATGTACTTTTTGGCATAAGTACAATAAGTGTAAATACTATAATTTTTATACGTTGGTGTAGCTTCTTATATGTTAACTTTCTGTGTATTACAGCCTCGGCAAGACAACCATGATCACAAATATGCGTATGAGCCTATTATAGATATATATTAAGTAATGGAAATACTATAATTTTTAAAACATTCACATGTGTTATGTATACCCTTTCTAATATTTGGTAGGATTTATATACCCTAAAAGTTTTTAAAAGTTACACTTAATGAATGTAAAGTTAATAAAAGTGGATCTTCAATATTCCAAACTTTTAAATTTATAGTTAAATACCCTCAAATTTGCATAGGGAGGATATTACAGTGTTAGTTTTAAAAACTTTTGGGTATTTAAATGCAAGCTTTATATATATATATATATATATCTATATAGATATATATACACACATATATATATACACACACACACACACACGCACACACATTGATACAACAAGTGAAGGTATACAATTGTAAATTTTTAGAATTTTATGGTATAAATTGTTGCCAAAAACAAGTAGGAAAACTATAGGGTACTTGAGTGAAATTATACCAAACAAAACTATAAGGTACTTTTAATTATAGGGTACAAGTGCAAATTAGGGTAAACTATGTGATATTGAGTGAAAATACAACATACAGAACATATTCAGTTTTACCTCGAGCCTGGGCGACGAGAGGCTGGGTCGACGGCGGCTTTGGGGCTGCGCTGAGGCAGCGGTGGGCGAGGTTGGGTCGACGGGCAACTCTGGGCGGTGAGAGACACTGGGATGACGGTGCTGGAGCAGCGGCGGCGAGTTTGAATAGGAGGTGATGTCACGATATTTGGAGAGGATGAAGAGGAGGTGGTGGTGCTGGGACGATGCCAGCGGTAGGCCGGTGATAGGGGATGCGCTGAGGCTTTGGGGCTGATGTCGGCGGTGGTGCTGGGTCGACAACAGCTTTAGGGCTGCGCAAAGGCGCGGGGGTGAGGCTGGGTTGGCGGCGGCTTTGGGGCTACGCTGAGGCAGCGATAGGCAAGGCTGGGTCGGCGGGCGACTCTGAGGCGGCGGGCGACACTGGGACGACGGCGCTGGAGCAGCGGCGTTGAGTTTGAATAGGAGGTGATGTTTACAATCTTTGGATAGGATGAATTGAGATCAGAGGTGATGAGTTGAACAGGATGAATATATGAATATATAGGAAGCGATGATATTTTAATTAGGGTTTAGTTTAGTAAACATATAGTTGCGGTTATACGGTGGTTTGGGTTTAGAGTTATTTATATTAATTTTGATTACTAACCTGTTATGATTAATGAAGGTAATGGACCCCTTTGTCTTTAAGAAGACCCAATAACGGCAGTATTAGGATCAAATCAATGAAGGGACTAAAAAACTATTATCCTATCTCATATCATTCCTCTAATATTTGTCATCGTTCGACGAAGGCTTTAAAACCCGTCGTAATTATATGAGCATTAATAACGGTCAACTGGTTCCTTCACTAATTTTGGTCGTTAAATATCAGATTTCTTATGCAACGGCGAGGATCACTCCATATCAATTGGAGGATATAGCATGAAGTCTACATAAACAGCTGGAATGATGACAGGCAACATGCAATACATCATTAAGAAAATAATCTGATAATGTAGACATAGTATATGTATTAGTATTGGGATATCACACGTAGATGGATATTACCTGACCCTCTCCTAGCAGTTAAGACCACACCACCATAGAGTTACGTGATGAGGGGCATAATCGAGAGAGATTATGTAAGTGTTGAAACTCAATTGAATTTTCTTTACAAATTTTGTTTTATGTTCCCATCTGATGAGTGTAGGTGTAAATTTCTGATTTTCCCGGGAAAGGGGAGGGATTTTGTTTGTATTTATAAGAAAGCTTATTACAAACTAAATCAATCTGAATTACGACAGAAGCAGAGGGAATGCCCTCTTTGTTTAAATTTGTGGGGACTTTGAGGTAGCTACAGGATGCTTCACCCGGTGCTCGCGCCGGGTCTGCTTCCCTTGGACGGTTCGACCGAGGTTGTTGGGGAGAGCTTCAGTACTCAGTAGAAGCTCTGGGTAAAGGAGTTCGGATCCTCTGTCTTTCCGGTGATCGGAGCTCAGAGTTCAGAGAAAGCACTGCGATGCAAGAGTCAGAAAATTCTCTTGATCTCTTAGCTCGAGCGATGCTTGTTCGATCTCTTTTTTTCGCTCCCTTTTTTTAGGTTGCTGTAAGAAGCTTTTTAAGTGGGAGAGAGACAGTTCGGTTGTCCCTTGAACCATGGGATGTGACCATACACTGTTCAAAGACATCCTATTGTCCCCTGTACAACAAACAGTTGTCTGTGGGGTTACATGTCGCGTCACATCGTGTAGGAGCGGGAAAGCCCTTCCTCGCACTCGTGACGGCGACTGCCAGACACTTGAGTGGACCTGGACAGCTCGTCGAACGCTGGTGGCTCTAACCTTTCGCTTGGAGCGCGGTACGCTGTATTTATGTGGACGTAGATGGCTCTGGCAACCGTCCGCTCACTGGTGCGGCGAGGTACTGAGTGACCATCCGGCGGTCCTGAGGTGCTGTACTCTTCCTCCCCTCACCCTATGTCTGAATAGGGGCGGGAGAATGGACGTCTCGTGCCTGGACGGACTCCAGACAGCTTGCCGCGTATTGGTGGCTTCGGCTCTCCATTCTGATGGGTGAGGTGACCCGCATTTATGAGTCTACAGGCCGGTTCGGCGTCCGTCTCGTTCGCTTGAATTACGGACTGCCGTCTGACGAACTTGGGGTACTGTGCCTCCTTACCTTGCGTCGTGGGAGGCAGAGAAGGCTTGTCCCTGGAAACCTGGTCTCTGGCTCACGTAGGCGGACGTGGCTCTTGGCAAGTGGTCTTGGCAGAAGTTGGAGAACGGACGTTGCGTGTCTGAGCGAGCTCCAGAAGGCTTACGGTGCGTCGACGGCTTCAGCCCTCCCCTCTGATGGGTGAGGTGACCTGCATTTATGAGTATGCAGGCCGGTCTGGCGCCTGTCTCATTCGCTTGAATTGCGGGCGGACGTCGGACGGACCTGGGACACTGTTCCCCTTTCCTGTCGCATCGTGGGAAGCAGGGAAGGCTTGTCCCTGGAAACCTGGCTTTCGGCTTACGTAGGCAGACGTGGCTCCCTGTAAGTGGCTTCGGCACACGAGGGCGGATTTGAGTATCTCCCTTGCGGGCGGATTCAATTAGTGAAGGCGGATTCGCCTTGCTGGCGGATCCATGCGATTTGGAGTATGCGGCCAACGTGGGGTATTCGCGTGTCAGCGAATCCGCTTAGTGGCCTAAGAGGGGTGGTCCTGTTCTGTGGGCGAACTCGCTTGCTAATCCGCCGCAGTAATTCTTACCGTCTACAAGACCCCCTTCAAAGTTTTCAGACCAAAACCGACTTACGTGTGGTCTGGAATACTTTGAATAAAGACGTTTTGGACCAGGTGTATTAGGATTTTTAGCAAACCCTTAGCTATCAACGGGTTTGATCTGCCTTTACCGATTACCGTTTGAATCGGGCTAGCCATACTATTCCCCTCAGTATGATAAGTTATCGAGTAGTTTCTCTTAGGCTTAGTGCTAAGATTTCTACTCTGACCCTTAGTCGCCTGGGGCGCGGGTGTAAACAGAATCACTTCGCCAGTTTCTAGATTTTGAGCAAATCGCCCTTTTCTCAAAGGTGTGTGAGTCGTGCAGGCGAAATTAGGGCTTGGTGGCGAAATTTTGAAAGACTTGCGGATTTTATTCAAGTTTTCGCCGTTGAGACCTTTTCTTTGGGCGAAATTAGGCTTAATGTGGGTAGGCCACGTGTTCACCTGCGGGGTTTCGTGCCTTTCCAGCTAAGGCGGTGTGGTATTATCATGATTCGACAGTTTGGCTCCGCTCCATGTGCCTCGTTCTGATCGTGGCCGTGGTTTTCAAATTCAACCGTTGGATGCAACCGTCGATGAGGGTGATCTGGACCGTCGAATTTGATCGTGGCCACATTTCCCGTTCGTGGGGGATCCGCCTCTCGAGGGCGATCGCGGCCACGTGGACAACTCCCCCTTTTTTAAACCCGCTGTTTTCCTCCTTTGGGATTCATCGCGCTCTTGAATCTCGAAAGAAACTTCTAAGACAAGAATTCCCACCCCATCTTTCAATGGCTCCAAAACCTAGGAAGCGCAAAGTGAGAGGTGTAGGTCCTGGAGGTTACTTCGATCGTCTCTCCGCCGGCATGCCCGTCGATGCTCCGGCGTCGCGCTCAGGTATGTCGATAGGCTTGTTGGGTGACCTCGTGTAGGCCCTAGGCGTCGGATTTGGGGAGATGAGCGTTGCTCATTGCCCTGGAATCCCGCCGCCTTTCAGTAACTTCCCCCAATTTGGGGCAAAGTTAGCCCTATTTGCCTTTAGAGGAAGGGAGGCGAACTCCCATTACGATAGGCGAGTTCGAAGTGGGTTCCCCTTTTCGACAGGCGATTCCGCTCGCCTCTGTTCGATGGCGGATTTTGTCTTAATTGATTTTCCTTTCTTGCAGCGACTTTTTCTGATGAGGCTTTCTCGGAGGGTGTGGCCATTGGCCACGCCGGTGGTTCGAACTACACGGCACCCCCTCGATTTCCCTCTCTGGCTCCGGTACCTGTGTTCGCCGCCGACAAACCGAGTGGCTCGATAAAGAGAGTCACGGACGGTCATCACCTGACACTGCGCGAGTTGACGACCGACGCGGCATTGACAGATGATGCTAGGGCAGAGCTGCCGAAACCTCAGTTTTTGTTCGGCGATGCCACGACCGACTCCTCTGCCCTGCTGCTCAAGGAGAGCAAGTGGTTCCACACGGTGGAGGGGACTCACTACTACCTCCCCAGCATGTCGAGGGGGTTCTCGATCGTTGAGCTGCGATCCCTCGCGGTTCCTCGGACGATGAACTGGGAGCTGACCCCAACTCAAGACGGGGTCACTTGTGGCGTTTTCACGGGCTCTACTACCGGATATGGAGTGGATGGCTCATGCAAGCGTGTGACGGGTCTGCGTCCCAGCTTAATGTCTGCTGAACTGCCCGTGGGGGAATCGATATCAGCGGCGGAGACCTTCCGTCATCGCTTCTTCCGAGTCGGGGGGAGCTTTCCCCCGAAGGATTTCAGAGCTCCGGGGTGGGTCTATTTTGCACCCGGCAGCGACACTTGGTGGTCTAAGATCGTTGACCGTGTTCTGGCTGAGAATGCCGATCTCAAGAACACGGAGTTGTACGTTGCCATCGAAGCCACACGACATGGCTTGCGGATCAACGCTTCTCAGTTTCACAGCATTCTGGAGCTGTATTGTGCAGAAAGCGGCACATTCTTCACCCCCAATGGTGAGCTTGGCCTCACCCCTCACGAGATGCACGACGTGTCGGGCCTGCCCCTGGGAGACTTTCCTTACGAGGAGTACGTCCCCGATCAAGCTGAGATCGATCAGCTGTTAAGCCATTCGCCCTCGGCGGTTGGAACTTTGTAGGAGTTACTCTGCCACTACCACATCTGCCTCAGCACCTTGGGGGCAGCAGATCATAGAGGGAAGAAGAAGGGGATCAGCCACAAGAACTGGGCTGATTATCTGTTCCCAGGGAACGACGTCAAGGGGAAGCCCGCCCTCCCATTAGGTGTATGCGACTAGTCCAAAGTGGAGGCGAGGATGGCCGAAGAGGGGGGCATCATGACTCTCGACCGTGATGAAGGCGGGTTTAAGTCTGGTACCGTCTTCCACTCTTTCCACCATCAGGCGAAGTCACCTATCTCGGGGAAGGCGCTGCTTGCGGGGTTCCTCATGTTGTGGCTGAAGAGGTGCGTAATCCCCACTCACTCTTTCGAGGCTCTTCCCGTGGAGGTTGTATACCCGACGGTTTGCTTAGCTCATGGGAAGTCTTATTCCCTGGTATCGGCGACGATAGCTTGCATCCATCGGGGGCTTCGTACCCTGACGGCCCAGTTCTGCCGTGTGTCGACTATCGACGAGGGAGGAGGAGAGGTTACCAGGACTCCCAACCCCAGGGTGGGGCTGCCGTATACCTATCTGATGGCGTGGTTCGTATACCACTGTGAGTGCTTGATGAGTGCTCCAGCGGCGCTCCAAGGCGATAAGTTTGTCCCGTTCATCCAGCGCTTGGAGAAGTGCTCCTGGAAGTGCAAGGACATCCCTGATGCAAGGAAGATGCTCTCCTACTTTGGGAATTACAACTTTCGCTGCTCTTTTCCTTATTTCAGCGGGGGCGGATACGGAGAATCTCTCAGGGATGCGCCGACGGCGGACCACTACACGATCCTCCCTCGCGGCGCCTTTCGTTGGTTGATAAACATCCGACCTGGGTACCACGTTTTGAGAATGGGCTCGTCGTGCTATCTCGAACCATACATCCCCTGCAGGTTCGCCCGCCAGTTTGGGTACGACCAATTGTATGTGGGCAACGTCAACCCTCACCTGCGCTTTGAAGGAGGGCTGGTTGACGGAGCTCGAGAGTGGTTCTGGACTCACGCCGGCGGTACCGACGCCCGTTTTGAGTTACCTTCGAAGGATCGTGACCTGCACCATACGCTCTCGTACTGTCGGTGGTATCGGGGCGCCAGTGCTGATCCCGTCGACTTCCGGATTCAGAGCTCGTGCCTGGCGGAACGCGGGCGTCGCCCAAGAGGAGCTCCTCGACCTTCGAGGCGGAGGGGTCGTGCAGCGGCTAGGGAGCTGCTCATGGGAGGCCCTGCAGGAGATTCTGAGGGTGAGGGCGCGGGCACAGATGAATCTAAGGCGCCTGAAACACGAGTTCCTTCTCCCGGTCTTCCTCTAGATTCCCAAGGCGAGCAGAGGGAGCCTGTTGAGTTGACCCGGGCGAGCCAGCACCTGGAGCGAGCCCGTAGTGAGATTGCTGGGCGTATGGGAGCGCCCCTCTTATCTCCGAGTAGTTCGTTGCTCTCGAAACGGTAGCGAGAAGCGGCGGAGAGCTCTAGAGTGGAAGTGGCCAAGAGGGCCCGTGGTGAGGAGACTATGGTGACCGCTAGAGCGGCGGCTGGTCGGGCAGGTACTGCCTCTGGGGCGGAAATTGCTCAACCTGCTCCTTCTGCTGCGCCGCAGGTGGCTCCGGCGATTTTGAAGGAGATGCTCCCTTCATCCGGTGTGGAGTCACAGGCGGGGGTCTCAACGACTCCTGCCTCTGTACCGAGAGGTAGTCTTTTGATACGATGTCCTTGTGTACGAGGTTAGATTCGTATTTTCTGACTGTTCATATCGAATTCGTGCAGTTGAGAAAGTGATCCCTATCCCTTCTGACGAAGACGAGGGGAGTGGAGATGAAAGAGAACCAGGGGGTTCAGGTAAGCATGAGTTTCATTGCTGTTGGCCCTTCTAGGCCAAGGGGATACTAATTGTTATCATTTTCCTTGTATCCGTAGTTAGCCCCTCCCCTGAAAGTGCTGGCAAGGAGGATCCTCCCTCTTGGGAGGGTCATTCTGGCGAATCCGAGACGGATGACAACGCCTCCATTCACAAGGCGCTATCAAGTGAGGAGGAGGTGGTGGTCCCTGCGGATCGACAAGGGGGAACCCCCACCTTCGAGGGGACACCGGTCGGGGGTGAGCGCTCAGCGCGAGAGTCTCCTGCTCAAGGGGGAACTCCCGTTGGGCTTACGGTCACTTCCTCACCGGCGTTGGTGACCTGTGACTCTGCCACTGTCATTCTGGCGGCGCCAGCGATTGTTCCGGCTCCGGCAGCGCCGGTCGTCGCTTCTGCGATCATGACTGCCGGTACTCCGACTGTGGCTTCATCCTCTGTCGAAGATGCCTCTCTCTCTCCCATGGAATGCTGGCGAAAGAAGCAGGTGGCGCGAGCTGTGGCCAATTTCGAAGACACTCTGGCCCACTGCACTCGGCAGGTTTTGGAGGGGAATTGTCCCTTCGAGGAATTCAAGGAAGTTCTCGAGGACGACGCGTCCTTCTTGCGTAAGAGGCTTGGCATCACCGCGGCGAGACCCTACTTTCAGCGCCTGAACGCAGTGGAGGTGGCGGTGCAGCAGCTGCTCACTCTTCGTGCGGAGAGTTCCAATCTCTTTGATCTCGCCTCTCGCGAAGTTCGAGTAACTATGGCGGACCGGGATCACCGCCTGGATGAGAATCTGACGCTGGAGTTAAAGTTGTCAGCGGAGCTGGAGCAGGCCGAAGCCGAGGATGCACGGGTGGCTCGCGAGCAAGAGACGGTTGATAGCCGGTTCTCCCGACTTTCCTTCGAAGTGGAGAGGCTGAAATAGGTCATAGCTGACGCGCAGGCCTCTCTGGCTGTTCAAGGGGAGGCCCTTGATCAGGTGGCAAAGGAGTTGGAGGGCATTGAGTCCCGTCGGCAGTTGACTACTGACTCGGTTGGGGAGAAGGCTCGAGCCCTCAAGGATGTCAAGGTGGCCATTCAAGACTTGATCTTGTGCACGGAGGAAGAGATTCGCCGAGAGGTCTTAAGGAGGCTCGAGCTCCGCCATGCTGAAAAAATTCGTGAGGCGGAACTGCGGTTGAAATCCTTGTAATTCGCCTTTAATTTTTTTTTGCTGTAACAGGACTTCTTTTTCATGAATGAAATTATCCTTTTGTTTCTGGCGATTATGGCTTGTGTGCATACTATATTTAGCATAGATATTTTAGTGCACTAATTGATGTTAAGTTGAGGGAAATTTCCCTTGGCAGATTCCAGCTACAGGCTCGTTTCGTCTGCTGGCGAATCTTACAAATTGATGAATTCGCAGTTGTTCTGTTAGCGGCGATTCCAGATACAGGTGGACTCCGCTTTTAGTGGGTCGTGTGTCCGCCCACGTGTATGTCAGTTACGGAGGCGTGGGTGCGCCGTCTTGCCTTAATTGCAGTGCGATGGGTCTCTTCGTCCTTCACGCCCGATCTGGACCGTTGGTTAGAGATCATGCTTCGAAACTGCCGAATCTCAATCATTCATATAGGATGCGGGATATTCGGCTTCTCCCTCAACTGTTCGGGACTGAAGGGTCCAATCGAACCGCATATAACCGCCTAGGGTCGGGGTTTTTTTAGTACCTTTTCCCTTCGTCAAGAAAAGCCAAGGCTTTCTCATCGTTCCTCTCAGAAGAGATCCTGATTACCTTGTGTCTCCCAGATGGCACCGAAGACGAAGAGGGTTACTTCCAAGAAGAGGAAGGAGGCGTCTTCCTCGGGTGCGGCCAGAGCGGCCGCTGCCGAAGGTATGTTCCCAGTTCAAACCCTGTTTAGACATGGATAGGTATCTCTTGCTTAGATCCCTCCTCCATGCCCTCACTGTGCTTCTCAGCCCATGATGATGCACCGCTTCCTGAGGAGCATGAGGCGGAACCTATCTTGATATCCGATGATGAGCCCGAGAGCCCGGAGGCTCCTCCTGCCCAGGGTTC
>BQKN01037384.1:0-11406 GCA_022839385.1 Asparagus kiusianus
ATATTCATTTAACATAATAAAATGTTGATCCCACGAGTTGTTGTATATATATATTAAAGCAGAATAAAAATGTGGGTCCCACTAGTTGTTATAGATTCAGCGGTTAGCCTCTTGAAACTCTTCACAACTAAACCAAACAAAGAGATCATTGGTCGCACGTAGATATCAAGAAAATGGTAATCCACTCTCTCACTCTCTCTCTACCCAAAATATGTTGGTCTTAAAAAGGAAAGTTTTCAACTTGAATCATGATAACTAATGAGTAGAATATAATTTTTTTGCCCCTATTTATATATTTGTTTGTTCATTATTATGATAACGTTATAAGTAAGCAAACGCTACAAGCATAACCTAACATCATACTTTATTTCGTTTATATGGAGAAATAATTAAATAGGGCTAACAATAGGTCGGATATGGGGTTAATATTCTCCACTGATACATAAACATATAGAATATGATTTCACATACACTGCATCTAGGCACATCAAATTGTAATCTATTAGATACATATTCATACAATCGAAAAATATTATGATGCAACTACCATAACTGTCTTTTATCAAAGTAGTAGGCAATGCGAGAAGGAAAAAAAAAAATTGAAATCTCCGCATATAACAATACAAGAGGAAAACTACGCAAAACTATTTCATACATGCATGAAAACAAACAATGACTAATCCAACATAACAATAGCAACCAAAATTTCATCTCTAATTATAGTCTTTAATAATCCTTGAATGAAACTGAGTCCATCAAAACAACTGCAAACAAACGAACGAAGTTTTTCAATTTCAAATCAATCCAAGATTCTACTTGCACCCAAGCCAAAGACTTGAAGCCTAAACAATCAAATCTAGACATCAATCCACAAACCTAACACCAAAATCTCAAGTACCAATAGTGATGAAAAGCTCCAACAAATAACTCCATTGAAACAAATCAAAGATTTTCAAACATTTGATGAACACCAGGCATGTTACTCCATGGATAAGAATCCAGCCCTAGGCCTCCGGTGTCGATGGATGATGTTTCATTTGGTGGAGGCTTGCGATCGATGCAGCAGTCATCGCCAAGAAGTGCTGACACGGCGTTGTTCATGTTATTGTGATCTTTTGGTATATGGGAGTTATCTAAAAGCCAAGCAGAGCCCAGTAATGCATCGGGCCTTAAGAATTCTGGTTTGGGCTTAATGTCCCTCTCCGTTATGCTGGAGGTTGAGACGTCCTCGATACTTGGTAATGTGATGTCTGAACCTGCAACAATCGAACACTAACACTTTACGTCTATGATCCATATATTTTTTAAGGAGACTCACATCCAATCAGTTCAGATATCATCGATTTAGTAATGGCATGAACTTGTATTTAGTACCACATCAGAAAAAGATGGAATAATGGTTAAATATGGTGATACTTAACTCAATAAGATTAATCCTGAAGTCCAATGGGTCTAAGTAGATTAGCCTAGTCTACCTCTGTTCATGGGAAACCAATAATATCATTTAGGGTAAATTTCATAAAACTACCCTGAACTATAATGAGTCACAAAAACACCACAAACTATTTTTTATCATACCACAAGCATTGAAATCTGCAGAAAAATACCCCATATTATCGTGAAAAACCTAACGACATTGAATACATTGTCAAAAAAAAAGGTTCACATAACCCCCTGAAATGTATTTAACTCGCATAACCCCCCAGAACTTTGGGTTGTCTCACAAAATCCCCCTTAACTTTGGTTTGATGTCATTCAGAGAAAAAAAATCCCAAATTTTGTCATTTGTCATTAGTAGGCAATGAACTCCAAAAAAATTTAGGGTTTTTTCTCTCAAGGAATTTTTATTTAGTTGCAAATTATATGTCAGGGGTCCGGTGTGAAAAGTTCAAGGTTCAGGGTTTTTTTTGAGATGCCATAAAGTTCAAGGGGTTATGTAAAAAAAAACTCCCACTGTCATGACTCATGAGGGTTTTCTGATATTAGCCTTAAAAAATCTTACACCTAATAATTAAGAAGAGGGAGAAGGTGATAAATTAATAGTTAAGAACAAGGTGATGAAGTAATTATATAAAGAAAATGTCCAAAACACGCCGTGTGCACATCACATGTCAACGTGACGTCTGTAAACCATGATAGTTTAATGAAAATTGTGCATAGTATTTTTTCTATAATAAAAATAGTTCATGGAATTTTTATGTCAAATCCAAAATAGTCAATGGTGGCTTGGCGAAACTTAAACTATCATTACAATGTAAAACACAATTTCTTGAAGTACTAGCACCAAATATTACATGGTTACCTGAAGACCGTCTTGAAAGAGGAAGCTCATCCAAGGAACTGCCACTGATTGGAGTAGTATACTCCTTGAACACAGATGAAGCAGAACAGCCTAAAGGAGAAATCGGGTCACCATCGTTCCATACACTTGCTTCCGAGAAATTATTTCCCAAACTATCCACAACATCACTCGGAGTCACTATCGAAGAATTCGAGCTCTTGTCATATGATAATCTGTTGCCATTATTATGCATTGCATGTGATTCTTGAAGCACTTCTTGTAAAAGGCCACTGTTCCTAGGTGAACAGCACTCAGACTGCAATGAAGCAGCTGGAGGGGATTGAATATAAGAATCAACTGCCTCAGGTTGAAGCGAAGAATCATAAGAATCATATCCAAACAAGAAATTTGGATCGGATTCTGTATATTGGAGTGAAGGGAGCTCCGACTTCACAGTCCCCAAAAAGGGCCTGGAAGTAGAGAAGTTGCCATTAGTTAGGGCATGGCTGCCAAAAATTGCACCTTGATAAGGTGATATATTTTTGCTGAGAGGATCAGGATCATAAGGATAGCTTGTACCCAGTGTTAGGTTAATCCTTTCAGATGGATCATCAGAGAAATTCTCAAACATGTGAAGGAAGTTTTCATTTCCTTGAAGTCGTTTACAGTCCAGTGATTGGTTGATGAAGCTATAACTTGGAGATCCAAAACCTAGATTCAGCACGTTACTGACCGAAATATCAGAGAATTTTGGTGCCATTTTGAAGTCGTCAAATAAAAAATCGGGACTATCAAGACCATTTCCCTGCAGGGTTTCATTGTAGTTTTTACCGATGCTGCTGAAGTTTCCAACATTTTGGCCTCTTTGATTCTCATCAGATGCTGAGAAAGAGAGATTAGAAGGGTAGACAGGTAACCCAGCACGCTGGAGTCTCTTAAGCCGAGTGTTCCAGTAGTTTTTTATTTCATTATCTGTACGCCCGGGCAACTGAGGGGGGAAAAAGGATGAGTAGAGAAAACATTAATGCTACAGCAAAGTAAACTATAAATATCGTCAAATGTTAAAGTATTCTTTATACCATGCTGGTACCAATGTTCAATCAAACTTACAATTTAATCCCATGGCCTTTTGGGCAAAGTGGCCTCCTGTATAAACACTGGTAGCTAGGGCAACTGGAACAAATGGGAGTAATGAACATCTCTAAAAAGGTTCATTATTAACAAACTAAATATATGTCTAACTACCATCATTCACCCAGACTTTCAAACAACTGGAGGATTTTTCATGTGTCCCACAAGTTCAAACGAGAAAGCGTGTATTGTCAGCCCATAACAGCAGCTTAAGTTTTTTAATTGAAGTAGTTATCTAGCAACTATATCTATATTATTAGGATGTATCAACCTATAATAGCATTTAAAGAAAATGGCACTAAACAAAGCTTCAAAGCTACTTCTGTGTTAATCTAGAAATAGTTCTACTCTTCGACATTTTACCGTGACTTCACTGTTGTGATTAGTTCTTAGTTTGGTACTACCATTAAGTTCCATTAATCTGATTCTGGTAGTATCTTTCCAAAGAGTTTCGTCATCTTTTAGCAGAATAAGACATTGTACACAGTTGTCATGTCATTATAGTTAGCAATTAAAAATGGAGTTGCTGAACGTGAACATCGCAAAGTATGGGGGAAAACTTGTTACCTTCTTTTATCTGTATGACTAAGAAATTTTGGGCTGATCTTGTGCCTACAGCTGTTTCTCCATATGTTTGGTGCCATCTTTTGTCCTTAAGGATATTTCTCCTTTTAAGCGTTTGTTGTCATGTCTATTGTCATATTATTATTTTCACATTTTAGGGGTGCAATCAAGCCAATGATAAATCACAAGAAACTCCAGACATGGGTTTATATGTTTACTGTGTACTTATCCAAGATAATGATTTGTCTAAGGGTAAGGACAACATGACCAATCCTTCCTTGTTAATTGCTTTCCTTCACTATTCTATGAATAATGCTAGAGTAACTACAAGTCTACAAGTATCCCACTGTTAAATAACTACTAGAAAAATGGTGGAGCTGAAAGTGATTCCGTGATGCTTCAATATTTCCATATCTCATAGTCATATATAGTCATGTACATAATCAGAAAAGCAGGGTTTATGTTTTGAGATAAATGCCAAATCTCATAAGAACATAAGATTACCCATAATTAACTCATTTAACTTTGAACTAGGTAAAATTCATTGCCTTTTCCTTTCAACATAAAGACAGAAATGAAGCCGAAGGAGGAAAATCAAAAGGACAGCTGAAAAGAAATGAACAAGTAGAACCAGTTACTAGGTTCATTTCGCCTCTCTAAGAACTTTAGAACAGTGTGCATCTTACCATTTCATAAAGCATCATACTGCATAAGAAATAAAATTTCCTTACAATGCTCCCTGACCAGAGTCATTAATCCAATTCAGAATCAAAGACATGTAACCACATGAATTCACTTTGGCTTTCTCGTAAGGCTCAGAAAATTTTAGCAAAAGTAGATGTGTAGATTTTTCAATTGGATTTTGCACTTCCAAATCATTCTATCTTTGAGGTCGGAAAATAAAAGGATTCCAAATATATAAACAGAGAGACGATGAACATAGAATATACAATCTTCCACTTTCGATTAATTCCCTTTCATTTCAAACAGTATCTAACTTATATTGCAAAAGAGTAGACTTACATGTGCAGCCATCCGAGCCCATTTGTTACCCATCGTCGCATGGAGCTTAATGATCAGTTCTTCTTCTTCTGGTGAAAAGGCTCCCTTTTTTAAATTCGGGCGCAGGTGATTAGCCCATCGGAGGCGGCAACTTTTACCGCACCTAGACAGTCCTGAGTTCTTCTGGGCATTATTCCAGTTCCCCTCACCATGCTTTCTTACATATTCGACCAAAACGGCGTCTTCAGCAGATGTCCAAGGTCCCTTCTTTAAGCCTGATGATCCTCTACCACCCATTGAACCTCCCGAGCTTCCTTCATCAATTGATGGTGAACTAACTTGGTCCTTTGGCAACATTTTCCTATTGCTCTCGCTTGTGGTATCACTCATGGCCCAGAGCCTGAGTACATAACAATGACCTCAAGTTACTGAGAGCTAAAGAAAACAGAGACTCTGTGATAAAATGTAAAGCAGCTTAAAAACACCATACACAACAAAATGAGGTATTGTGGTTGATAAAATACGAGTAGTAAAATCATTATTTAACTCGTGATAAATTTTGTAGACAACCAACATTTTTGTGAAGCACAGTGAATCCACGAAATTAGAATTAAAAACCCCACATGAACAAAACAAAGGTTTTAGAATTATGAATAGAGAAACATATCATATTTCATTCTTGATGAAATAGATACAAATACAACTGCAAAGCTGAAAATGATGAATGCAAAGCGAATAATAAATTATGTAATTGTAACAAATCATAATTCCATCGCCAACAGATACCAGGTAGACATTCCAACAGATCACAAAGCATCAAGCTTTATTAATTAAGCAGAAAAGGCAACAAAGCATGAAGGGGAAAAAAAAATTCTAACAAAGCATAACATAAAATTTAAACTTAAAAGAAAAAAGACACAAAATTTAATGAGCCAGAACGCACAATAACTATCTCATTACTTACCAAAATAAAAACCAGCAAACAATTAAAATACAAAGGGAGCTCCCTCCAGATTTAGAAAGAAATTAATTTCCTTCCCCCAATTGAAGACAAAATAGATTCTTGAACACTAGCGCTTACCATAAACAGAGCTCAAGACAAATTAACTTAATTGCAAAAAGAAAAAACAAAATGGCTAAAGAAACAACAAAGATCAATAAAAAGGAACCAACTTTGGACGAAATCCTAGCTCAGATCATCCACTGACTGCATAATTCAACCCCGATATCTCACTCGGAGGTCGAATGACGCCCGTTTCAGCTCAGATCGCCGAAATTGGGAGCTCAATTATGGAATCTGAGAAAACCCTAATCAGGGAGGAGAGAGAAAAATTTTACCTAGTGAGAGAAAATGAGGGATCGTCAGCTACGGGGGACTCGATCAACGCTCTCTCTCGCTCTCGCTCCTTATTTTATTATTATTATTATTATTACTATTATTATTATTATTGTATATTTATTTATTTACTTATTTATAAATGATAACTTAGCACGCAATTTTGATTTTTTCCGCATTTTGGATGGGAGGAGATGCCGAAATATCCGGAACTGGGAGGATTTTAGGGGGAGGGAAGCTCTGGCTTCTTTTATTTTTGGAATGTTTTAAGTTTAGATAAGTGTGGGGCCATCGAATTTGAAATTAATGGCTAGATTTAGGAAGCTTATTTCTACTTGATGATGAAGCTTGAGCAGATTAGAAGTGATGTGATTATTAGTATGGAGCTCATACACGTCATATTTGATACTTAATTTCGGTTAATATCAAATTACAACTGCGGTCCAGATCAAATCTCTCATTGCATAGCATAGCTACTTGTTAATTCTACTTAATGATAATTAATAGGCTAACTAATCACTTTCATGTCTTTCACATAGAAGCCCTCCGGAAAGAAATCATATATGTATGAGTTTAATGGTTGTTGTGATGTGACAGCCCATTTAGCAAAATGTGCTATCAAGAGATGACGGAGTGAGATTCACACCTTTTGAGACGTGTCTTTTAAGTCTGGCCTCATCATATGACTATCTCTTGATAGCTCATTTAGCAAAATGAGTTGTCACCTTATATCCATTATTTCGTATCTATATTTATATGGTTTTAATGGTTGTCTTGTCCGTTGATCTCTAGACCGATGTTTTTCTCATCCTACTCATCTCTCTTCTCCCTTGTTTCCTAATTTACTTATTAGTTAATAATACATATTGTTTTTTTTTTCTTTGGAAAATAACGTATCAAGCAACATCCTCAATCTGGAAGAAAAAGAGATTGCCCATAATATTTAGCAAATGGGAGAATTTCGAGAGGTAGTGGAGCTTTGTTTTCCTTGGGAAGTAGAAGGCTACAAAAATTGAGATTAGTGGCTTGATTGATTGATTGATTGAGGAGCTTCTTTAATGCAACACTTTGATGGTGAAGCTTAAGTTTAGTTTACAGGAATACGGGTTAAGTGCGTGCGATTATTGAGTGAGGCTCATAATCTCATCCGGTTTCATTAGTTTGATATTTTAAGAAATTCAGACATAGCATTAGATGTAATTTATTTTTACATCAAATAAAAAATAGCTCCTAGACTCAATAATTTAACGGGTTAAACTTAACCGGATCAAAAGAGTCGAGTATATGGATTTTATTTACTGAATTAGATAAACCGACCCGGTTTTGATCCGTATCCAATTAGATCAGTACCCATATGTAGAATTAAATTTGATTCTTGTCAACACATTGTGCTGTGCTTCTAAAATATATAGACGTTAATTGAGAAATAAGCTTAATAGTTGGTGATATTCTAGAGCTTCTTAGCCATTTGAATTTCTTTTCTTCATCTAACGTCCGTCCAGATGGCAACAAAGTTGCTCGTACTTTAAATAAAAATACTATAGATAAAAGTGCTTACCACTTTGTTGGTCTACATGGAGAAAGGAAGTCCTTCCTTTTTGTGGTGGAATTCGTCAACAGTGATGTAAGAGTGGTGTAACTCAATAAAATTATTATGTTTTACCCTAAAAACAAAAAAAATTAAGTAATTAAAAACCCATATCGAGAATTATTGGGTCGGTTTCGGATTTTGATCCGAGTACTGACCCAAGACTCACCCAAATAACAAGGGTAATTTGGTAAAACTACTTATCCCTACTCGTATATTACTCCCCGATCCGCCAAGCCCTAGGGTTTCTCTTCATCCGCAGCCAACATCATTAATTTCTAGGGTTTTCTCCTCTCTGAGCTGCAATGGCGCCGACCAAGAAGACGGTAAGCCTCTCAATTTCAATACCCTAATCTCAGTTTCTAGGGTTTCTTATTAATCTGAAGCAACAACTGACCCCTCGAATTTGAAACGAAAATTTGCAGAAGAAGACGACGGAGAGCATCAACAACAGGTTAGCTCTCGTGATGAAGAGCGGAAAGTACACTCTAGGGTTCAAGACCGTGCTCAGATCCCTCAGGAGCTCAAAAGGTGATACCTTTTTTCGGGATTTTTTTTGGCTTTTTGATGTATAGGTCCCTGATATTGCCTACTGCTTTGAGATAGTGTGTAGTTTTGGCATAGCATATTGGTTTTGTTTGAAATGTTTTTGATGGATTAATTTGAAGCAGAGGTGAATTTTTGCAAATTGAATTGTAGAGAATGAGATATATTGAATTTAAGCTACGATGTTGATACAAAGCCTCCAAGTTATGATTTTTACCTCATTCAACTTTGAGTCTTTTTTTTTGGGGGTCGGGGGTGGGGGGTGGGGGGAGGGAATGGCAATTGCGCATGGTTTTAGTTATGTTATAATTCAATCACGTGATAACCCATGTCAGCACCATTCAATTTTAAGTTTTATCAAGGAAGAAACGAAGCTATAAGTTTCAGCCATGTTGCATTTTGTCTTTGTCCGTTAACGGAGTGTGTAATTTTGGCTGAGGTATGGGAGGTTGTTGTACGGTCCCATATCATCTACCGACAAAAAAAGCTTCAAGCTACAGTATGGCTACAAAATATTGTTACTTGGATGCGGTGGTGATATTGGTAGTTTGGAGATTACTTCAACGTTTTTTGATAAAAATTACTTTTAATGTCTTGAGTTTTGCGTTTAATAGAGGAACTTTGGGCTCTTTGGTTAAGAAACGTGTAACAATTCCTTTTTGAATTTTCTAGTTTTCTGCTTTCTAAACGTGTGGATATAGGAGGGTCAGACATACTATGTAACTAATCATTATATTGGAAAGTAGCTGATCTCTCTAGATTCATCTTCCATTGGAATTTCAGAAGTAGTTAGCGTCAGTCTTTTAATTGAATGGGACCCTAGAATTATTATTTTAAAGTTGTACTCATTTGAGTTTGTCGTATGGTTTGGGGCTGGAGTTTGACTCTTTGGTTATTTATTTTTGCCTTAGAGATGAATGCAGTGCCCTATATCAATTTCCTCTCAATTTTCTTCAAGATTTTTTTTATATCTAGTGGAATTCATTGAGAGTGAGATATTATGATGTTAAAGGAATTATAATTTAGATGATTTTAAGTTTTAAAACACTGTGGATTTCATATCACTGAAAAATGCACCTTGACTACTGAGAAAACAAATTGAGAAGAAGCCCACTATCTATTTGTCATGTCTGATTCCAAACACAAGAAACACTATATGGTTCAAATCGTAAGAGAAAATCATATTTAAATTTGAATCCTGATACTTGTTTAGAACATTGTCTTCTGACATAGGGCTGTGCAATCGGTCGGTCAATTCGGTTTTTGGCCAAATTTGGCCAAACTGAAATGAACTGCATATCATTCAAAACCGAAGCGAATCAATTCAAGTCGGTTCTGTTCGGTTCGAGTCGGTTTGTTCGGTTTTTACTTAGGTATAAATGTTATGTCCAAATTCAATTTCACATCTAATCTATTGACGAAGAAAGAAGTCTTACCCTTCAATTTATTAAAGTTTATAAACTATTAAATGCTACTGAATAATAGAATGTAGAAATCAAAATATTATTCCTACCAAAGATTACATAAATTTTTTAGAGAAAACTTACATAAAGAATTAAAGTGATCTCAATTTGATAGACAAAGTAAATAAAAATATGTAAATAACTTGGATGTTGGGTATAGTTTTTATAAAATTATAAGTCTGATCAAAAGAAAAGACTGATCCAAAAATGTATCAATCAAGGAGAAAAATCAGGAAAATGTTAGAATCAACAGTATGATTTAAGTTTCTTACCTCCAAAATGGATTGGTCCAAAGTAGAAGAAGCGAATATGTAATAGAGAGTGATAGAGAACTAGAAATAATGAAAAGCCCTAGAATTGGAGAGCACTATTGTTAGAGTATTTTATCGCTATCAGTTTGCGTGAGAGAAAAATATATCAAGCTGCAGAGAAGTAACTCTATATGAACTATAATGGATCGGATTTAAGCGGATGTAAATAGTAATTAGAATGGGTATTACAATTCGGTCGGTTCGGTCGGTTCTGGTTGAAAAAACTTCAACCCTATCCGAACCGAACTCTAATAAAAACTGAACCGAACTGTTAAATTTTGGCCGGTTTGGTCAGTTTGTTAGTTTTGAACCGAACTATGATCACCCCTAATCTGACACTTGATTTCATATAATTCGTTATTAAAGTTGGTGTAACAAAATTACATTTATTTTCCAATACTCCTAAATTGAACCTGCTATATCTTCTGAAAAAGGAGAGTTGACTATGTACATGACTCTGCGTTGGGTATTAGGATCAGATCAATATCCATCTAAAGTCAATTCGGATCCAGTACTCTTGGACTGGATCTTACCTGACTAGATTCAGATTCATAAGTTGGATGAAAATCCAATTTTTCGCCTGAAATTCTGTTCGAATTATCAGGTGTCCCATTACAACCTAAATAGAGTGTATAGCAAACAGTAGTTACAGTGCTTCACTTTTCCATTATTAATTAATATATTCATTGTATCTACCATTCTACCTTTTTCTTCCCCTTCACAGCTACTGTATTGGTTATTGCTTTTGTAGTTATTGTGAACTTTTCTTCCTCTTTCCCTGCGAGTGCATAGTCCACTGTTCTCTCTTTGTTACTCTGCATTTCCCTATATATGAATTTGCTCTTTGTTAGTAAATACCAAGCTTTTGATGACCAATAGTTGTACATTTACTTTTCATTATTAAATAACAAGCTTTCGGTGACCAATAGTTGTAGATATTGGTTTTACTTTCCAGGGCAAGCATTACTATAATCTACTTAGGTTGTGACATTTTCAAAACGTGCTTCTATTGATGTTTGCTAGATAGTCAGTTTCCATTGCTTTTAACTTCATTTTACCAGCATGCATGGGAAAACATCCCAAAACTCTCAGTGTTCTTGTTTTTCTATTATGCAAAATGGTCATTATGCTTACTGTAATGTTTATTACTTTCTATCGCCCTTCTATATACTGTTAGATTATTT